>JAOTAX010156160.1:0-14755 GCA_025629825.1 Erythroxylum guanchezii
GTGTTTGGGAAGTTTTGTAAATCAAAGGATGTGTGTTTTATCCTATGTTATGTGTTTGGATATCCTACAATTTGAAAGCTTTTGAGTTACTAAAATAGTTTCATGACAACTAAGCATATTTTATTACAAGGGTAATTTTGGAAAAAAAATATTACAAGTCATTCCATTCCATTCATTTTAGTATCATTTCCAAACAATGGTCAAAGGAGTCCCTCTCTTATTTTATTTAAACTTCCAAACAATGGAGTGGCCCATTCCATTCCATTCCATTCCACTCCATTCCGTTCCGTTCCATTAATTACCATTCCATTCCATTCCATCCTAAACTCTCAAACATACCCTAAGACTTCAATCACAAACTTGTTTCTTTTCTTGTTATACCACTCTTTGCATTGTGCATTGATGAACGTAGGTTGCTCCGGAGTAGGTTCCTCTACTTCTTCGATTATATTTTTCCCCCTAACTGACCGAGAGGATTGGCCGATGTTCTTCCTTGTGGATTGCTTAAACCGCAACATCTTATGGTAGTCTCACAACCTGTGATAATTTTAACCAAATCGACCTCAACCCAAACAATCAAGCAACAATCTCCTTTCAATTTCAATCTCACAACTCCACATACCAATCTTTTTAAATTCAACAACACAACCTATAATTCAGTTCAATCGACCCAACACTTCAATTTAACTCAAGCCTCTTCAAATTCAAAAACACAAATTGAACTCCTTTCAATCTCAAGCCACATTTCAATTCAACTCAGCTTCTTCACAAAAACACAAATTGAACTTCTTTCAATCTCAACCCACACTTCAATAAAAATCAGGCCCAAAAATCAATAACCACTAAGATTCCACATTATGACAATGTGTAGGACACTTATCCAAATCGGATTGAGGTAGAAATCACCTATGCTTTGTCCCTAACCTCAAGAAGCTCCCTTGAAATTGTCAACCATGGTAGAAGAGAGATAGAGACGGCTTGAAAGATGAGAATTTGGTTGGAATGGAGTAGTATGGGGATGGGGTCTGTGAAGGAAGAGAAAGGGGGAAGAGTGAAGCAAAAGAATGGAGAACTTGTGCTAGAGTGTGGCTGGAGTGAACAAAAAGGGAAGACCAAGAGGCTGGAAGAGAGATGATGCAGGGGAGACCAGGAGGCAAGCAGAGAGAAGTGCGGGAAAAGAAGAGGGAAAAAGGAGTTTTAATTCTGAAATTAATCAATGTTCGTTAAGCGGACATGATGTCTGCTAAAAGGGCCTTTGCGGGTTTCCTTGGTCATTTGAAGCTGTAGGTCCGTTAAGCGGACATTATATCCGTTTAATAGACCTTTACGGGTTTGTCTGAGTGGGGTTGAGTTTGTAGTCCATTAAATGGACTTTCTCAGCCTTTTTTAGACTTTTCTTACTTTGTTCACTCTTCTTTTGTTCCTTCTAACTATTTAATGATATCATAGGACTACATGCATGATGCATGAGTGCTAAAAATGAAAGAACGTTAAAATAAGATAAAGAGACATTGTCACTTACCTCCTCCACACTTAATATGAGTCTCACCTCTAAGTTTGAAGAGTTGTGATCACGTTATTCCTCATGTTATTGGAAGATGTCATTGGGATGTCTCACAAGCACTATCCCTATGCACACACAACAACTAAAATAAGAAGATGTGACAAAAATGAAAACTTTAAAAATAACAAAAGAGTTAGAAACATTGGGTTACCTCCTGACAAGCGCTAAATTTAATGTCCTCAGCTGGACTCGGCTATCATGACATCAATTTTGGAATACAACGGTGGAAATACATCCAACCATTTCTCCCTCCAAATAATGCCTAAGTTGTTGGCCATTGACCAAAAAGGGCTCTTAATCATCCCTCCTCATCTCCATAGCTCCATGTGGGTATGCTTTTGTTAACATAAAAGGTCCCGACCATCTTGATCGTAATTTCCCTAGAAACAATTTCAAATGAGAGTTAAATAACAAAACCTTTGACCATGTTTAAATTCTCACCAAAGGACATGCTTGTCATGGAAGGCATTAGTTCTCTCCTTGTATATACGAGCATTCTCAAAAGCATCTAGGCAAAATTCATCTAGCTCATTTAGCTCCATTAGCCTCCTTTGTCCAGCTTCATTGAGATCATAGTTCAACCTCCGGATTGCCCATAATGCCTTGTGCTCAATTTCAACCAGAAGATGGCAAGATTTCTTAAAGACTAATCTATAAGGAGACATCCCTAAGGGGGGTCTTGTATGTTGTCCTGTATGCCCAAAGAGTGTCATCAAGCTTCAATGCCCAATCCTTTCTTGAGGTATTAACAGTCTTCTCCAAAATTTGCTTAATTTCCTGGTTGGATACCTCAACTTGCCCTCTAGTTTGAGGGTGGTAGGTAGTTCCAAACTTAAAATGACACCATATTTTGCCTAGAGAGATTTGAATTGATGATTTTGAAAATGTACCCCATTGTCACTAATTATAACTCTTAGAACACCAAACCTTGAGAATATGTGCTTTTTGACAAATTTGACAACACTAGCTCCGGTGTTGTTTGACAAAGTTGTGGCTTCCATCCACTTGGATACATAATCAACAGCCACAAGGATGTATTCATTGCTGAAAGATACTAGAAATGGGCTCATGAAATCCAGACCCTTACATCAAAGAGTTCCACTTCTAGAATCCCTGATTGAGGCATCTCGTGTTTTTTACCAATGTTCCCCGTTCTCTAATACTTATCACAAGTCATAACAAAAGTTCTAGCATCCTTAAAAGGCGTAGGCCAATAAAACCCAAATTGTAAAACCTTTGCCGCCCTTTTGTTAGCTCCATGGTGTCCTCCATAGAGAGAAGCATGACAATGATGCAGAACTGATCACATCTCCTCATCAGGTATACATCTTACAATCATCCCATCTGCACACCTTCTAAAAAGCAACGACTCTTCCTAAAAGTAATTCCTTACCTATAATAAGAATTTCCTTCTCTTATAGTATGAATAATCACCAGGAATAATATTGGACACCAGGAAATTGACATGATCAGCAAACCAAGGATCATTTCCCTTCACAGACCACAGATTCTCATGAGGGAAGGTATCATTAATCGGTTCTGCTCCCAGTTTGTCTCTTTACTCAAGTCGCAAAAGATGGTCAGCCACCAAATTTTCAGATCCTTTCATATCTTTAATTTCCAAATCAAATTCCTGCAAAAGTAAAATCCATCTGATCAATCTTGGTTTTGCATCTTTCTTTGTAAGCAAATATTTCACAGCAGAATGGTTAGTGTAAACAATGACTTTAGACCTAAGAAGATAACATCTAAATTTATCAAACGCAAAATCTACTGCTAGTAATTCTTTCTTTATAGTAGCATGATTAATTTGAGCATCATTAAGAACTTTGCTAGCGTAACAAATAACATGTAATTTCTTATCTTGTTTTTGCCCTAAGACAGCCCCAAGTGCATAATCATTAGCGTCACACATCAGCTCAAAAGGGAGACTCCAATTCAGTGCGGCCATTATAAGAGCTACGGTAAGTTCCTTCTTCAACCATTTGAAGGCATCAAGACATTCATTAGTAAATTCATAAGAAACTTCCTTTTACAATAAACCACATAATGGTTTAGAAATCTTGGAAAAATCCTTAATAAATCTGTGATAAAACCCAACATGTCCAAGAAAACTCCTTATCACTCTAACCGAATTAGGAGGTGGCAATTTGTTGATGACTTCAATTTTCGCTGGATCCACCTCTATTCCATTGTTAGAAAATTTTGTGGCCTAGGAAGAATCCTTCTTGTACCATGAAGTGACACTCAATTCAGCACGAGATTGGTTTCTTCACATCTCTATAGAACCTATTCTAGATTGAACAAACATACATCAAAAGAAGAACCAAAAACAGAAAAACCATTCATAAATACATCAATTATATTCCCCACCATATCGGAGAATATGGACATCATGTAGCGTTGGAAAGTGGCAGGAGCGTTGCACAACCCGAAGGGTATCCTACGATACGCAAATGTACCTTAGGGACAAGTGAAGGTGGTTTTTTCTTGATCCTCCGGGGCTATCAGAATTTGGTTATAACCTGAATAACGATCTAAAAAGCAATAATAATCATGCCTTGCTAATCTTTCCAACATTTGATCAATAAAGGGGAGAGGGAAGTGATCTTTCCTAGTTGCTGCATTAAACTTTTTGTAATCTATATAAACCCTCCACCTTGTCACAACCTTAGTGGAAATCAATTCATCACTATCATTAGAAACAACAGTCATGCCACCTTTCTTTGGAACCACCTGCACAGTACTTATCCAAGAACTATCAAAAATAGGATAGATAATTCCTGCATCAAGTAGTTTAAGTACCTCAGATTGCATAACTTCCTTCATGTTCGGATTGAGCCTCCTCTGATTTTCCACACTAAGTTTGTGGTTTTCTTCCATTAAAATCCTGTGAACACAAAGAGAAGGGCTAATTCCCTTTATGTCAGCAATATTCCAAACAATATCCAATTTATGTTCACGTAACACCCTTAATATCTTGTCTTCTTTAGAAGAATCCAAAGAAGAAGAAATGATAATCGGATAAGTACTTGATTCTCCCAAGAATGCATATCTCAAATGAATTGGGAGTTGTTTCAATTCAGGTTTCGGTGGGCTCAATATGGAAGGTAACAATTTAGGTTTAGGTGAGCCTAGTTCTTCAATTTGGGGTCTATACCTAAAATCATTACCTTGCAATCTATATACATAGTCCACTAGCTCATCATCCAATTCATTCTCATCTATTCCTAAAGTTAGGCATGTTTCTAAGGCATCATCACACATTAATTCAGGAATAGATTCAAATGTAAGAGAATCAATTACATCTATCCTATAGGTGACTTCATCGAAAGAGGGACCCCTTAAAACTCTAAAAATGTTAAATACCTCTTCCTCATCACCAACTCTCAAGGTTAGCTTACCATTTGAAACATCAATCAATGCTTCACCAGTGGCTAAGAATGGTCTTCCTAAAATTATAAGAACCTGCATGTCAAAATCCATCTCAAGCATAACAAAATCAGCTGGAATTATAAGCTTACCAACTTTCATGAATAAGTCCTCAACTATACCAATAGGGTATCGAATTGATCGATCAACAAGTCGCAATGAGATTGTAGTTGATTTGAGTTCACCAATTCCCAACCTGTTATAAAGAGACAAGGGCATAAGATTAATGCTTGCACCTTGGTCACATAAACATTGAAAAACATTAGATTCACCAAAGTGACAAGGAATAGTGAAGCTCTATGGATTCTTTAACTTAGGGGCTAGTTTATTCGGTAAAATAGAACTACACTCCTCAGTTAAGGCTACGGTAGCAAAATTATCGAGCTTCTTTTTATTAGAGATGATTTCCTTCAAGAACTTGGTGTAAGCAGGCATCTCAGCAAGAGCTTCGGTAAACGGGATGTTGATTTAGATCTTCTTATAAAGGTCAAGGGATTTCTGAAATTTAGAATCATCATGCTTCTTTTAGACCCTTTGAGGGTATGGTATGGGTGGTACAAAGGAAAATTCTGAACTTATTAAAGACTCTTTCTTTGATGTTGTTTCTTTTAGCTCTTCCCTTTCACCCAAATCCTTGGTTTCAGCATCCTTGGCTTCCTTTTCTTTAGGAACCACACCTTTCACCACTTTACCACTCCTTAAAATAAGTTCCATACAATCTTGTTTCAGATTCACTTCGACATTGCTAGGCAGCTTCCCCTTACCTCTTTCACTTACCTCTTTTGCCACTTGATTGATTTATACCTCTAAATTTTTGATGGCAGCTTGGTTGGACTGAATGTTCTACTATATCCTGCTTATGGATTGAGAGCTAGCTTGAACATTTTGATCTATCTTACTTGTAAGTTAAGAAAACATATCTTCAAGCAGATCCACCTTTTTCTACCACGGGGAAGGGAATTGTTGTGGTGCAGAAGATGAAGGAGATGAGGACCGCTGTTTTAGTGGTGCTTGGAACCCAGGTGGTCTCATTGGTTTTGTAGTCCCTTGAGTTTTTCATGAAGAGTTCGGATGAAACTTCTAACCTTCATTGTAAGTGTTCGAGAAAGGATCAAATCTCTAACCTTGTCTACCATTGTTTACATAGTTCACCTCTTCCTCTGTCAATGATGCCACTATGTTCATACAACCAGCTGCTGTATGCCCAAATCTACTACAAAGAGTGCAAGGATCCCTACTAGACTTGTTGTCATTCACCAACAAATTAAATTTCTTATTAATCTCGACAACTTGGTAGGCCATGTCGGATTTAGAACCCACTTCATTTAGAGTAACAACTTTGCTCCTAGTCACCTTACAATCTGAATTCTCTGTAACTTTTTTGAAAATATTTCACAATTCTTAGGAACTCAGGTCACTAATATTCCCACCAGCGTTCAAATCCACCAGAGTTTGGTTGTGATCAGTGAGATCATAATAGAAGAATTGAGTCAACGAGTATGTATCAAATCCATGGTGAGGGCATTGGTTAAAAAGATCATTAAATCCTTCCCATGCTTCATGAAATTTTTCTCCTTCTTTCTGCGAGAACCGATGTATCATCTTCCTGAGTTCGAGAGTTTTGTGGGCTAGGTACCACTTCATCATAAAAGTCTCCATTACCTTATCCCAAATGTCGATGGAATCTACCTCCAAACCCAATAACCAATTTCTTGCTAATCCCTTCATACAATAAGGAAAACACCTTAGCCTTAACTCATCCTCAGACAATCCATACAACAAAAGAGTTTGAACTGTCGCATAGTAATTTCTCATGAAGGCTAGAGCATCTTCACTCGACATCCCATTAAATTATGGCAACATAGACAGGTGAATCTGCTTCAGCTCATAATTCTTTACCGTCGCAGTTAATAGAATGTAGGAGGGATTGCCAGCAATACATGGCATTTGATAGTCTCGAATTCTTCTTACTATAGGATTCATAACAACCGGTTCAGTTTGATTTCCTTCATGGAATTGTTCATTCTCCACATCTTGTTCCTTATGCAGATCTAGATTTTGATTATTGTTGGCCATCTCTCTTCTTCTTTGGGCGTTGTTCCTTTGACAAGTTCGTTCAATTTCAGGATTTAACTCAATAAGCTAGTCATTATTCAAATTTCGTGAATGCCTTAAGTGCATACAGCTCCTGAAATCAAACAACTAAAAGGGTTTCAAAATTAATTAATGGAAGAAAACTTCAAGTAATAAATAAAAAAATAATAACTAGAATTAATGGTAGCAAATATAAATTAGTCCCCGACAACGGCGCCAAAAACTTGGTCGAGAAAATCTACAAGTGCACAAAGTCGTTCCTAGTACCTACAAATCGAGTATTCCAAAGTTGTCTCCTATAAGGACTAAAACACTCACCACCTAATTAAGCCTAATTACTTGAATGAAATTGACAATAAACTTAAAAGATGATTGGATTCAGGTAGGCAGTAAATTGTGAATACTAGAAGATAACGAACAAGGATAATTTGATGATTTAAACTTAGGGTTTTGGGGTTAACCAACTCAAGAGATTGATTAATAAATTATGAAATTGATTGGATGATAGGTTATAATAACAGTTGCAACATTTTACTTATATTCTCTCTTAAGACATAAAAGAATATCTAACCAGTTGATTACCATCTCTCAATGTGCAACCCAACCAGTCAAATTCATGAAGAACTAGTAACCACAAGTTATCAAACTAGTTTAGGATATCTCTATCTCTAAATCTAATGTGTTTATCTTCCTAGTGTCTAAACCATACTTCACCTCTCAGTTCATCATATGATTCCTAAGATTGCATCTATGGTGATCAAGCCTAGAGACAATAGTGAAATTCAAGAGAGATAAATATAACCCAAGAACTTTCATTCAACACTAATCAATCCATAAATTACAAATCAATCCCCCAAATAGGCTACATCCCTCACCCTAAATGAGGTTTAGTTCCAGAACACAATAACAGAAACCATATACATAAAGATGCTCAACATTCAAGAAAGATTAAAGAGAGAAGGTAGAGAAAACACAAAACAAGGTTGCTTCCAATCCTTAATGCAATCCCCAAAACTTCCTCTTTGCCTCTTATTTTGTGCCTCCTTCAGTGGTAACCTCGTTTTCAGTGTCCATCCCCCTCATTAGGTCTTAAAAATGAGAATTTATAGTGTCTTAGGTTCAAAGAAACCTAGTTTTTACTAAACAGGGGAAGGTAGATCATCCTTGGGCCGACAAAGTCCATTAGGCAGACTTGATGTTTGTTAAATGGGCCTTCTCGGTTCTGTGGAGTGGAATTGTCCAGGCAATGTCTGTTAAATGGACATACACTGGTCATTTACAAAATGCACACTTTTTGCCCTTTAGTTGACAGAATCTCTCCTTGGAGTCTTCACAGAAGTTGTAGCACTCGGAGTCCTCTTCGAAAGTGTCCTTGAATGACCATAATCCAACATCCATGGTAAAAGTTATGCCTTTTTCCCCCTGAAATCTATCCACTTGTACCTATTAAGTAATAAAGTTGAAATGTGTGAGAACTATCCAAATAAGGCTTCAAATTCACAAAGAGATAAGTCAAATTAGTTCTAATTCATCCCAAAACCATATAAGAATAATTTGACTTATCAGTATCTGTCTAATGAGTTTGTGATCTTGACTGATGGAGGAGAACCTAAGTGTTTTGAAGAGGCTATGGAGAGTGAAGAAAAACAAAAGTGGCTGGGTGTGATGCAGGATGAAATGAATTCCTTGCATGATAATCACAAATTTGATTTGGTGAAGTTGCCTAAGGATAAAAAGGCCTTGGAAAATAAGTGGATTTATAGGTGAAGCATGAAAGTAATTCTACATCTTCAAGATATAAAGTTAGATTGGTGGGAAAAGGCTTTGGTCAAAGAAAAGGTGTTGACTTTAACGAAATTTTCTTGCTTGTGGATGTCATCTATTAGAATTGTATTGAGTTTAGCTGCTACACTAGATTTAGAGGTAGAGCAGATGGACATCGTTGGGATATCAAGTGTGCATAGCAATTTCACAATGGAAAGAGATGGAATTAGTGAGGGGCGTATAAGTGGAAAGGACCTATAAACCTAATGCCTTAAGGTTTTGGGTTGAAGTTTGGTGTCATGACCCATAAGTATGTTCCCTCACGAGGCCCATGATGTTGATCTCCCATGAAGGTGGACTCTCCAAATCCAACAAGTGGTATCAGATCTGATAGTTTGATAAAAGATGAGTATGGAGGCAGTAATTGGATATCGTGGTTGCCTACCCACAAAAAAGAGCAAAGAGACTCTTGGTGGGCCAAGACTAATAGAGTATAAGAGCTCTTGGTGATGCCATATACTTGAGCTACTAAGAAAAAGGCTTTTTGCTCAAATGGAGTCCAATCCCAATATGGAAGTTCACACTTGAGGGGGAGATTGTTGGGATGTCAAGTGTGAGTAGGAATTCCACATTGGAAAGAGATGGAATTAGTGAGGGGCATATAAGTGGAAATGACCCATAAACATAATACCTTAAGGTTTTTGGCTGTAGTGTGATGTCAAAACCCATGAGTATGTTCCTTCACTAGGGCTATGATGAAGATCTCCTTTGTAAATGGACTTCCTAAAACCAACAGTCGTGAAGATTGCTTTTCTCCATGATGATTTAGGGGAAGAGATTTATATGAAGCAACCTAATAGCTTTCATGTTGTAGGCAAAGAAGACTATATGTGTAGGTTAAGAAAGAGCTTATATGGTTTGAAACAAGCTCCGAGGCAATGATATAAGAAGTTTGATTCTGTTATATGTGAGCAAGGCTACTAGAAGATTACTTCTAATCATTGTGTCTTTGTTAAATAGTTCTCTAATGATGATTTCATCATCTTGTTATTATATGTTGATGACATGCTTATTGTTGGAAAAAAATGTTTCTAGGATTGACAGGTTAAAGAAGCAATTGGGTGAATCTTTTTCCATGAAAGATATAGGAGCTGCTAAGCATATTCTTGGTATAAGAATTTTTTGTGACGGAAAGGAGAAGAAGCTTTTGTTGTCTCAAGAACATTACATTTAAAAGGTGTTGCAGAGAATTCAAATGAAAAATGCTGAGGTGGTAAGCACTCCTTTGGTACTCATTTTAAATTGAGTGTTAAAACAAAGTCTTTCAAACGAAACTAAGAAGTCAAATATGGAAAGGGTTCTTTATGCGTATGTGGTGGGTAGTTTGATGTATGCAATGGTGTGCATAAGGCTAGATATAATGCACGTTGTTGGTATAGTTAGTAGATTTTTGTCAAACCCATTAGAGAGCATTAGAATGCTCTAAAATGGATTATGAAGCATCTTTGTGGTATTACTTATATGAGACTTTGTTTTGGAGGTGATAAGCCTTTCCTTGAGGGGTACACATATTTAAATACGGATGGAGATATTGATTCCAAAAAATGTACTTCAGACTATTTAATTAAATTTGCAGGTGGAGCTGTGACTTGGCAATCTAGGTTGCAGAAGTGTGTAGCTTTGTCTACAACAACGGCGGAGTTTATTGCCATTATTGAAGCATGTTAGGAGTTGCTATGGGTGAAGAAATTCTTGCGAGAGCTTAGTTTTTCTCAACACAAATATGTATTGTTTTGTGTCATAATGTTATACATCTTAGTAAGAATCCACCTTTCCATTCAAGCTCTAAATATATTGATGTGAGGTATCATTGGATACCTGATGCTTTGGATGCTAAGCTATTAGAATTGGAAAAAATGCACACGGATGATAATGTTGTTGATATGATGACTAAAACAATACCAAGATGGAAGCTTGAAACATGTTGTGAGATCACCAGGTTGGCGGTCATCTCCATATAGTCGTGAAGGGGAGATATGTTGGGTTTGAGCTTCCTTTCTATATAGAGAAAGGCCCAAAATTAAAAGCCCATTATATGTATCACTTATTAAACTAGGGAGGTTCAGATTAAGGTAAGAGAGTGGAGTGGTATTTAAGTTAAAATAGCAACCAGTAAGAGAAAATGAGAGGAAAAGTAAAATTTGCATGTTCACAAGGTAGTCAGGTTAAAAACGTGTTTGCGTATTTGTTAATCGTTGGATCGAGCTAAAGTTTGGTTAGCAAGTTTGGAACATCTGGTTCTTTATTGTCAATGGTTGGATCATCGATTCATTGCCTAGTGTGAAAGAAATTCAGCTCGCTTTGAGCCTCTATTTTTGGTGTTTTTCATCTTCTTGATTCTTTATTGTAAGCTTTGTTGCTTTGGTTCTTAGTTGGCTGTTAACATTGATTTGTGTACTTGATTGAGACTCTGTTATACTCTTATTTTGATCATAGTAGAGTTGTTTCTTTGTTCTGGACGACCCATGGATTTTACCCTTGGATTGAGGGGTTTTCCACGTTAAAATCTTAATGTCTATTGATTTATTTGATCTATTTAATTACTACCATATATTTGTTTGATTGTTTCTCATTGATTCTTATAAGTTAAGGGCATTTAATTCCATTGCATATTGTTATTGAGGTACTTTTCTCATCACTCCTATACAATGATGCAGCATCAACAACATTCAGGAATTAAAAACAACCTTAACATCAACTCTTATATTAGCATTCCAAAAAGTTTGCAACCGAAGCACATGTTAGTAGTGAGGGATTTGAAGGTCTCCTTATACAGGGAGGGAGACCTATTTCTTTTGTAAGTAAAGTAATATTTAGTCATTATCGTCAATTATCAGTGTAGAAAATATATTTTATGGCAGTGGTCATGACCTTTAAGTAGTAGAGTCATTACTTAACAGGTAAACCCTTTGTGATCCAAAATAATCATAAGAGTCTAAAATACTTATTAGAGCAAAAGGTGATGACCCATTTTCAACAAAATTGATTACCAAAGCTCATCTTTTTTATTTTGATATTTAGTTCACAAAGGGGTCTAATAATTTAAGGGCAAATGTATTATCTAGAGTGGCCAGTTTTGAATTATTTTCCTTTGCTGTTACAAACATTTATACTGAATTATTTCAGGAAATTAAGGAAAGCTGAGTATAGAATATCATTGTTTAGAGGATACAGTCAACCCGAGATTGGCACAAGGACATCATCCAGTTTCCTCCACTTATTCAATGGTTGATGGATTATTGTATGGTAGGGAATGTGTAGCCTCTGTGAAAATGATTAATATCACTTTTTTTTTCATTTGCAGGTCATCATTCTAAATTTATGGGCACTTATAAGAAACTTTAATTGTATTTCTTTTAGAGAAAAATATGCATAGGGACCGCTGAAGTTAGGAGGGGATATAGTTATTCTTTTCGTCATTGCTCATTTTATGCCCTTAGCTCACATATATACATCCACCAAGGTGGCTTCTATTTTTCTTTATCCAAATTTTAGGTACATGGCATGTTGGTGACCATCACTAGTGATCATAATGTCATGTTTACCAATCAGTTTTAGCATGAATTGTTTCAACTCCTTGGTGTGAAGTTCATTTATCGATTTCCTATCATCCAAAAATAGATGGACAAATGAAGGTGTTAAATATACTTGGTATATGACGAGTGAATGCCCTTCTTATTCGATGACGTGGTTGGCTATGACAGAGTGGTGATATAACACCACTTCTCAGTTGTTAGACCCCAGTTTCTGGAGTCCAACTCTTACTCTGATAAAACGTGATCTTCTTCATTACTCCGTATTTTCGGAGCCCAAACATCCAAAGTCACAAAGAGTGAGCATATTACCCTGTAGGGTTATTTCGTTTAACCCTCATTAGCTATCATTAGTTCATCTTCATTCCCATAACATCCCAAAACTTTCCTCACAATTTGCTCAATGACGTGCCCATACAAATCAGTCACCAACTTCACAATTTGACTTCTTCAAAACAACTATAGTTCTATGTCTCTAGTTTATTTTGAAGCAAGAACCATCTCAATTGGAGCTATATAGATCAAGATATGCTCAAGAAGCCAAAGTATGTTCATACCCTAGTTATGCTCTTCCAACCGATCCCTCATTTTCTTTCCATCAAAAATTTTCAAATCAACACCAAAAGATGCCAAGTTTTATGTAGAGATAGAAAAATGTCTTAGAAATCTATTGCTTCAAGAATCACCTTATTTGGAGGTCGGATGATGAAGTTATGGCCAAAAGAATCAAACATGTTTATGTCCTCAATCATATTGTACCTGTCGTGGCGCAATTACTATAACTTTCAATAGAGATGTTGGACTGAGTTTTTTTTTTTGACAGTTTAAAAGAGGACTTCCAGATCTACAACTTTTGTGAAGACCCCAAAGCAAGATTTTGTCATTTAGAAGGCCAAAATCACAAATTTCCAAAAGTATACAGTGTATGTCCGTTAAAGGGACATACATGTCTGCCTAACAGACATACATGGACGATGTTGGGGGTCCTCACAGACTCGAGAAGGTCCGTTTAACAGACCTCAAGTCTATCTAACAGCCATAGAGGATTCTCAACCCCCTCCAAAGCTACTCCAGTGATTCGTTCACCCATTCCAGGATCACATTCACTCAAAATCTTCCCAAACTCAACTCTTCTAGTACAATATCACCTTATATCAACTCAACTACCAAGTTTATTTCATTAAACTCTCAACTCTGATATCCAAAAATTTCATGCTTTATATTGTTCGAAAGGTAGAAAGATAATCTACAACTTTCATGCAGACAAATTTGGCTAATTCATCTTAGATTAGTCTAGTTTTACCACAGAATTCAGAACACAAATTTTTACCCCTATGAAATCTTAAAAATGCAATGTACAAACGTTGAGAATCATGACCCAAAAATACAATCATATTTCATTATCATCAAAAGACAAGCGTTTTACAAAGCTTCAATGGGCTTTCCAAGCCATAATACAACATTTCGTAAAATCCCAAAATACATAAAAATACTTGAACTATAATTGCTAAACATGCGACTATAGCCTTGTTTTACATAAATTAATCCAAAACAAAAACAAAACATGCAAATTCGAGTGATGCCTTGACTCTCTTTCACTCGATCTTTTGTTCATCACCTAAATATGTGAAGTAGAGTGGGGTGAGCTTAAAAACTTGTGAGTAACAAGATTATAACGGATAATAAGCAAAACCATTCAAAAAGTTCATTGTCACAGAAAATTCTTATTGAATCATAAAACACAAGTTTCTTAAAAATTCTCATCATGTAATCAAATTCAAAAACAACTCAATTCATGCATTCTTCAACTTGTTCATAAATCATAAACACATAAACACATCAGAATGGTTTGGGTAGGTCCGTAAATAGAACATACTAGCATAATTCCATAGAATGGTCTTATGTAGCCGTGAACAGAACGTACTATCGCAATCCTATATAATGGTTTTGCATAGCCGTGAACTTAGGGAAGTCCATGAAAGAGCTCCATGCCACTAGCGAGCAGGCGGGAGAAGCCTTTAGTCAAAGTGCACTTGACATACAGAACTGACCAAACCAAACCCACATAACATATAATTCATGATTGAAAACAGATTGCCCAAAATGGCACTTTTTGAAAACATGATTTTCTTAACATTTCGCCACAAAGTCATATTTCAAAAACACAACTGTCCATGAACATGAAATATTTCATAGGCATTTCCAACATTTTCATATACCAAACATATAACAATTTCTCAAGTCATTCAAAAGCAATAATGCAACAATTATGAAGCAATTTGAAATCATTTTATTTTCTTGATTTGGA
>JAOTAX010156204.1:0-14749 GCA_025629825.1 Erythroxylum guanchezii
GTCCCGATCAGAGATCGTTTGGTCATCGATCAAGACTAGAGCAAATTTTGATATGAACGTTTTCTCTCTTCTGGGCAATTTTATTTGGCCCAAAAATATCTAATAATCATCACCAATATATGACCTAATACAAACTCGTATACAAGGAGGGCTAGATAGAAAATACCATGATAGATAGCTCCAAATCAGATTCTACCCCTTGGATGTCAAGAGGCAAAACTCAAAAACAACATACTAATATTTTGATCTCGATCAGAGGTCGTTTGGTAATCGATCGAGGCTTGAGCAAATTTTGACATAACCATTTTTTCTCTTCTGGGCACCTTGCTCTTTGGCACAAAAAATCTAATAATCATCACCAATATTTGACATAATACACACTTGTATTCAAGGAGGGCTAGATAGAAAATACTATGTTAGATAGCTCCAAATCAGATTTTGCCTGTTGGATGTCAAGAGGCAAGACTCAAGAACAATATACTAATATTTTGATCTCGATCAGAGGTCGTTTGGTAATCGATTGAGGCTTGAGCAAATTTTGATATAATCGTTTTCTCTCTTCTAGGCACCTTTTTCTTTGGCACAAAAAAAACTAATAATCATCACTAGTATATGATATAATACAAACTTGTATACAAGGAGGGCTAGATTGAAAATACTTAGTTGGAGAGCTCCAAATCAGATTCTAACCGTTAGATGTCAAGATGCAAAACTCATGAAAAACATACTAAAATTTCGTCCTGATCAGAGATTGTTCGGTCCTCGATCCAGACTAAACCAAATTTTGAAATGAACGTTTTTTCTTTTCTGGGCACTTTTCTCTTTGGCACAAAAAAATCTAATAATCATCACCAATATATGACTTAATACAAACTCGTATACATGGAAGGCTAGATAGAAAATACTATGATAGAGAGCTTCAAATCAGATTCTACCCATTGGATGTCAAGATGTAAGACTCAAGAAAAACATACTAACTTTTTGATCTCGATCAGAGGTCGTTTGGTAATCGATCGAGGCTTGTGCAAATTTTAATATTAACGTTTTCTCTCTTCTAGGCACCCTTCTTTTTGACACAAAAAAATCTAATAATCATCACTAGTATATGATAAAATACAAACTCATATAGAAGGAGGACTAGACAGAAATAACTAAGTTAGAGAGCTCCAAATCAGATTCTAACCGTTAGATGTGAAGATGCAAGACTCAAGAACAACATACTAAAATTTCGTCCCGATCAGAGATCGTTTGGTCATTGATCAAGAATAGAGCAAATTTTGAAATGAACATTTTCTCTCTTCTGGGCAATTTTCTCTTTGGCACAAAAAATCTGACAATCATCACCAATATATGACCTAATACAAACTCGTATACATGGAGGGCAAGATAGAAAATATTATGTTGGAGAGCTACAACTCAGATTCTACCCGTTAGATGTCAAGAGGCAATATTCAAGAACAACAGAATAATATTTTGATCTTGATCAGATGTCGTTTGGTAATCGATCGAGGCTTGAACAAATTTTGATACGAACATTTTTTCTCTTTTGGGAACCCTTCTCTTTGGCACAAATAAATCTAATAATAATCACTAGTCTATGACCTAATACAAACTCGTATAGAAGGAGGACTAGACAGAAAATACTAAGTTAATGAGCTCCAAATAAGATTCTAACTGTTAGATGTCATGATGCAAGACTCATGAACAACATACTAAAATTTTCGTACTGATCGGAGATCGTTTGGTCATCGATCTAGACTAGAGCAAATTTTGATATGAACGTTTTCTCTCTTCTAGAAACTTTTCTCTTTGGCACAAAAAAGTCTAATAATCATAAACAATATATGACCTAATACAAACTCGTATAGATGGGGGGCTAGACAGAAAATACTAAGTTAATGAGCTCCAAATCAGATTCTAACTATTAGATGTCAAGATGCAAGACTCAAGAACAACTTACTATAATTTCGTCCCGATCAGAGATCGTTTGGTCATCGATCGAGACTATAGCAAATTTCGTTATAAATGTTTTCTCTCTTCTGGGCACTTTTCTCTTTAGCACAAAAAAACCTAATAATCTTAAAGAATATATGACATAACCCAAACTCGTATACAAGGAGGGCTAGACAGAAAATACTATGTTAGAGAGCTCCGAATCAGATTCTAACCATTGGATATCAAGATGCAAGACTTAGGAACAACATAATAAAATTTTGTCTCGATTAGAGATCGTTTGGTGATCGGATCATGATTAGAGCAAATTTTGATATGAACGTTTTCTCTCTTCTGGGCAATTTTCTCTTTGGCAAAAAAAAATTCTAATAATCATCACCAATATATGACCTAATACAAACTCGTATACAAAAGAGTGCTAGATAGAAAATACTATGTTAGAAAGCTCCAAATCAAATCCTACCCGTTGGATGTCAAAAGGCAAGACTCAAGAACAACAAACTAATATTTTGATCTCGATCAGAGGTCATTTGGTAATCGATCAAAGCTTGAGCAAATTTTCATATGATCGTTTTCTCTTTTCTAGGTAGCTTTCTCTTTTGCACAAAAAAAATCAAATAATCATTACTAATATATGAAATAATACAAACTCGTATACATGGAGGATTAGACAGAAAATACTAAGTTAGAGAGCTCCAAATAACCATTGGATGTCGAGGGGCAAGACTCATGAACAACATACTAAAATTTTGTCCCGATAAGAGATCGTTTGGTCATGACATAATACAAACTCGCATACAAGATCTAATAATCATCACAAATATTGACATGGTACAAACTCGTATACAACCCCTGGACTAGATACAAAATACTATGCTATAGAGCTCCAAATCAGATTCTAAACCTTTGGACGTCAAGATGCATGACTTAGGAACTACATACTAAAATTTCATCCCGATTAGAGATCGTTTGGTCATCGATCAAGACTAGAGCAAATTTTAATATGAACATTTTTTCTCTTCTGGGCAATTTTCTATTTGGCACAAAAAAATCTAACAATCATCTCCAATATATGACCTAATACAAACTCGTATACAAGGAGGGCCAGATAGAAAATACTGTGTTAGAGAACTCCAAATCAGATTCCACCCGTTGGATGTCAAGAGCTAGGACTCAAGAACAACTTACTAATATTTTGATCTCGACTAGAGATCATTTGGCAATCGATCGAGGCTTGAGAAAATTTTGATATGAACGTTTTCTCCCTTCTGGGTACCTTTCTCACAAAAAAATCTAATAATCACCACTAATATATGACATAATACAAACTCGTATACAAGGAGGGCTAGACAGAAAATACTAAGTTAGAGAGCTCCAAATCAGATTCTAACCGTTAGATGTCAAGATGCAAGATTCAGGAATAATATATTAAAATTTTGTCCCGATCACATATCGCTTGGTCATCGATCGAGACTAGAGCAAAGTATGATATGAACGATTTTTCTCTTCTGGGCAATTTGCTCTTTGGCACAAAAAATCTAACAATCATCACCAATATATGACATAATACAAACTTATATACAAAGGAGGGCTAGACAGAAAATACTAAGTTAGACAGGTACAAATCACATTTTGACCGTTGGATGTCAAGATGCAATACCCAGGAATAGCATACTAAAATTTCGTCCCAATCACAGATCATTTGCTCATCCATCGAGACTAGAGCAAATTTTGTTATGAACATTTTCTCTCTTCTAGGCACTTTTCTCTTTGGCACAAAAAATCTAATAATCTTTAACAATATATGACATAATAAAAACTCGTATACAAGGAAGACTAAACAGAAAATACTATGTTAGAGAGCTCCAAATCAGATTATGACAGTTAGATGTCAAGATGCAAGACTGAGTAACAACAAACTAAAATTTCGTCCCGATCAAAGATCGTTTGGTTATCGATCGAGACTAGAGCAAACTTTGATTTGAACGTTTTCTCTCTTCTAGTCACTTTTCTCTTTGGAAAAAAATATTTAATAATCATCACCAATATATGACATAATACAAACTTGTATACAAGGAGAGCTAAACAGAAAATATTATGCTAGAGAGCTCCAAATCAGATTCTAACCGTTAGATGTCAAGAGACAAGACTCAAGAACAATATACTAATATTTCATCTTGATCAGATGTCCTTTGGTAATCGATCGAGGTTTGAGCATATTTTGATATGAACATTTTCTCTTTTCTGGGAACCTTTCTCTTTGGCACAAAAAAATCTAATAATCATCACCAATATATGACATAATACAAACTTGCATACAAAGAGGGCTATACAGAAAATACTAAGTTAGAGAGCTGCAAATCAGATTCTAACCGTCGGATGTCAAGAGGTAAGACTCAAGAACAAGATACTAATATTTTATCTCGATCAAAGGTCGTTTGGTAATTGGTCGAGGCTCAAGCAAATTTTGATATAAACGTTTTCTCTCTTCTAGGCACCTTTCTCTTTGGCAAAAAAAAATCTAATAATCATCACCAATATATGACATAATAAAAGCTCGTATACAAGTAGCGCTAGACAAAAAATAGCAAGTTATGGAGATCCAAATCAGATTCTAACCGTTGAATGTCAAGATGCAAGACTCATGAAAAACATACTAAAATTTTGTCTTGACCAGAGATCGTTTGGTCATCGATTCAGACTAGAGCAAATTTTGATATGAACGTTTTCTCTCTTCTGTGCACTTTTCTCTTTGGCACAAAAAAATCTAATAATTATCACCAATATAACACATAATACAAACTCTTATATAATACTGTGCTAGAGAGTTCCAAATTAGATTCTAACCGTCGAATGTCAAGAGGCAAGACTCAAAAACAATATTTTGATATGAAAGTTTTCTCTCTTCTGGCATCTTTCTTTTTGGCACAAAAAAATCTAATAATCATCGCCAATATATGACATAATACAAACTCGTATACAAGAAGGGCTAGAGAGAAAATACTAAGTTAGACAACTCCAAATTAGATGTTAACCGTTCAATATCAAGATGCAAGACTCAGGAACAACATACTGAAATTTTGTCCTGATCAGAGATCGTTTGGGCATCAATCGTGACTAAAACAAATTTTCATATGAACGTTTTCTCTCTTCTAGGCACTTTTCTCTTTGGCAAAAAAAAAACTAATAATTATCACCAATATATGACATAATACAAACTTGTATACTTGTAGGGCTAGACAAAAAATACTAAGTTAGAGAGCTGCAAATCAGATTCTAACCGTTGGATGTCAAGATGTAAGACACAGGAACAATATATTAAAATTTCGTCTCGATCAGAGATTGTTTGGTTATCAATCGAGACTAGACCAAACTTTAATATGAATGTTTTCTCTCTTCTGGGCAATTTTTTATTTGACACAAAAAAAATCTAACAATCATCACCAATATATGACATAATACAAACTTGTATACAAAGGAGGGCTAGATAGAAAATACTAAGTTAGAAAGCTACAAATCAGATTCTAACAGTTGGATGTCAAGATGAAAAGACTCAAGAACAACATACCAAAATTTTGTCCCGACTAGAGATCGTTTGATTATCGATCGAGACTAAAGCAAATTTTGATATGAACGTTATCTCTCTTATGAGCAATTTTCTCTTTAGCATAAAAAAATCTAATAATTATCACTAACATAAGACATAATGCAAACTCGAATGAGAATAGGGCTAGACAGAAAATACTACGTCAGAGGGCTCCAAATCAGATTTAACCGTTGAGTGTCAAGATTCAAGACGTAGGAACAACATACTAAAATTTCGTCCCGAACACAGATTGTTTAGTTATCTATCAAGACTAGAGCAAATTTGTATACAAGGAGAGCCAGATAAAAAATACTATGCTAGACAACTCTAAATCAGATTCTAACCGTCAGATGTTAAGAGGCAGGACTCAAGAAAAACATACTAATATTTCATCTCGATCAGAGGTTGTTTGGTAATCGATCGAGGCTTGAGAATATTTTGATATTCACATTTTCTCTCTTCTTGACACCTTTCTCTTTGGGACAAAAAATTCTAATAATCATCACCAATATATGACATAATACAAACTCGTATATAAAGAGGGCTATATAGAAAATACAAAGTTAGGGAGCTCCAAATTAGATTCTAACCGTTGAATGTCAAGATGTAAGATTCATGAACAACATACTAAAATTTCGTCCTGATCAGAGATCGTTTAGTCATTGATTCAGACTAAAGCAAATTTTGATATGAACGTTTGCTCTCTTCTGTGCTCTTTTCTCTTTGGCACAAAAAAATCCAATAATCATCACCAATATATCACATAATACAAACTCGTATATAAGGAGCGCTAGACAAAAAATACTGTGCTAACGAGTTCTAAATTAGATTCTAACCATCGGATGTCAAGAGGCAAAACTCAAGAATAACATACTAACATTTCATCTCGATTAGAGGTTGTTTAGTAATCGATCGAAGCTTGAGCAAATTTTGATATGAACGTTTTTTGTCTTCTGGGCACCTTTCTCTTTAGCACAAAAAATCTAAATCACCAATATATGACATAATACGAACTTGTATACAAGGAGCGCTAGACAGAAAATATCAAAATTTCGTTCCCGTTAGAGATCGTTCGGTAATCGATCGAGACTAGAGAAAATTTTGATATAAACATTTTCTCTCTTCTGAGCAATTTTCCCTTTGCCACCAAAAAATCTAATAATTATAAAAAATATGTGACAAAATACGAACTCATGTACAAGGAGGTCTAGACAGAAAGCACCAAGTTAGAGATCTTCAAATCAGATTCTAATAGTAGGATGTCAAGATGCAAGACTTAGGAACAACATACTAAAATTTCGTCCACATCAGAGATTGTTTGGTCATCGATCGAGACTAGAGCAAATTTTCATATGAACATTTTCTCTCATCTGGGTACTTTTCTCTTTGGCACAAAAAAATCTAATAATCATCACCAATATATGCTAAGATAAGAACTTGTATACAAGGACGGCTAGACAGAAAATACTAAGCTTGGGAGCTCAAAATTAGAATCTAACCGTTGGATGTCAAGATGCAAGACTCAGAAACAACATAATAAAATTTCGTCTTGATCATCGATCGAGACTACAGCAAATTTTGATATGAACGTTTTCTATTTTCTGGGCACTTTTCTCTTTGGCACAAAAAATTATAATAATCATCACTAATATATGACATAGTACAAACTCGTATACAAGGAGAGCTAGACAGAAAATACTAAGTTAGAGAGCTCCAAATTAGATTTTAACCGTTGGATACTTAGATGCAAGACTTAGGAACAACATACTAAAATTTTCTCACGATTAAAGATCGTTTAGTCATCGATCGAGACTGGAGAAAATTTTGATATGAACGATTTCTATCTTCTAGACACTTTTCTCTTTGGCACAAAAAAATCTAATAATCATCACCAATATATGACATAATACAAACTTGTATACAAGGAGGGCTACACAAAAAATGCTAAGTTAGGGAACTTCAATCAGATTCTAACAGTCGGATGTCAAGATGCAAGACTTATAAACAACATAATAAAATTTTGTCCCGATCAGAGGCCATTTGGTCATCGATCGAGACTAGAGCAAATTGTGATATGAACATTTTCTCTCTTTCGGGCAATTTTCTTTTTTGCATAAAAAATCTAATAATTATAACCAACATATGACATAATACAAACTCGTATACAAGAAGATCTAGACAAAAAATACTATGTTAAGGAACTACAAATCAGATTCTAACCGCTGGATGTCAAGATGCAAGACTCAGGAATAACATATTAAAATTTTATGCCGATTAGGGATCGTTTGGTCATCGATCAACACTAGAGATCGTTTGGTCATCGATCGAGACTAGAACAAATTTTGATAGAAAAGTTTTCTCCCTTCTGGGCACTTTTCTTTTTGGCACAAAAAAATCTAATAATCATCACCAACATATGACATAATACAAACTCGCATACAAGGGACTAGATAGAAAATACTATGTTAGAAAGCTCGAAATCAGATTCTAACCGTTAGATGTCAAGAGGTAAGACTCAAGAACAACATACTAACATTTTATCATAATCAGAGGTCGTTTGGTAATCGATCGACGCTTTAGCAAATTTTGATATGAATATTTTCTCTCTTATGGGCACGTTTTTTTGGCACAAAAATATCTAACAATAATCACCAATATATGAGAAAATATGAACTCGTATACAAGAAGAGCTAGATAGAAAATACTATGTTAGAGAGCTCAAAATCATATTCTAACCGGTGGATGTTAAGATGCAAGACTCAGAAACAACATACTAAAATTTCTTCCCGATCAGAGGTCGTTTGATGAAATCGAGACTAGAGCAAATTTTTATATGAACGTTTTCTCTATTCTGGGCAATTTTCGTTTTGGCACAAAAAAATCTAATAACCATCACTAATATATGACATAATACAAACTTTTATATAAAGAGGGCTAGACCGAAAATACCATGTTAGAGGGCCCAAATCAGATTCTAACCGTTGGATGTTACGATGCAAGACTCAGGAACAACACACTAAAATTTTGTCCCTATCAGAGATCGTTCGGTTATCGATTAAGACTATAGCAAATTTTGATATGAACATTTTCTCTCTTCTGGATACTTTCCTCTTTGGCAAAAAAAATCTAATAATCATCACCAATATATAACATAATACAAACTCGTATACAAAGGGAGTTAGGAAGAAAATACTATATTAGAGAGCTCAAAATCAGATTCTAACAGTTAGATGTCAAGATGCAAAACTCAAGAAAAACATACTAAAATTTCTTCCCAATCAGAGATCGTTCATTCATCAATCAAGACTGCAGCAAATTTTGATATGAATGTTTTCTCTTTTTTGGGCACTTTTCTCATTGGCCCAAAACATTCTAGTAATCATCACCAACATATGACATAATACAAACTAGTATACAAGGATGGCTATACAGAAAATACCAAGTTATAGAGTTACAAATTAGATTGTAACTGTTGGATATCAAGATGCAAGACTCAATGTAACCGTTGGATATCAAGATGCAAGACTCAAGAACAACATACAAAAATTTTGTCCCGATCAGAGATCGTTTGGTCATCAATCGAGACTAGAGAAAATTTTGATATGAACGTTTTCTATCTTCTTGACACTTTGCTCTTTGGCACAAAAAAATCAAATAATCGCCACCAATATATGACATAATACAAACTCGCATACAAGGAGAGCTAGACAGAAAATGCTAAGTTAGAGAGCTCTAAATCAAATTCTAGCCGTTAGATGTGAACATGCAAGACACAGAAACAACATACTAAAATTTCTTCACGATCAGAGGTTGTTCAATGAAATCGAGACTAGAGCAAATTTTTATATGAACATTTTCTCTCTTCTTAGCAATTTTCTCTTTGGCACAAAAAATCTAATAATCATCACCAATATATGACAAAATATGAACTCGTATACAAGGAGGGCTAGACAAAAAATACTATGTTAGAGAGCTCCAAATTAGATTCTAACCGTTGAATATCATGATGCAAGACTCAGGAACAAAATACTAAAATTTCGTCCCTACCAAAAATCATTTGGTCATCGATCGAGACTAGAGCAAATTTTGATATGAACGCTTTCTCTATTCTGGCCAATTCTCTCATTGGCACAAAAAACTCTAATAATCATCACAAATATATGGCATAATACAAACTCGTATACAAGAAGGGCTAGGGAGAAAACACTAAATTAGAGAGATCCAAATCAGATTCTAACCATTAGACGGCAACATACAAGTCTCAGGAACAAAATACTAAAATTTCGTCCCGACCAAAAATCATTTGGTCATCGATCGAGACTAAAGCAAATTTTGATATGAACGTTTTCTCTTTTCTGTGCTATTTTTACTTTGGCACAAAAAAATCTAATAATCATCACCAATATAAGACATAATACAAACTCGTATCCAAGGAGGGCTAGACAAAAAGTACTAAGTTAGAGAACTCCAAATCAGATTTCACCGTTGGATGTCAAGATGTAAGACTTAGGAACAACATACTAAAATTTCATCCCGATCAGAGATCCTTTGGAAATCGATGGAGACTAGAGAAAATTTTTGTATGAACATTTTCTCTCTTCCGGGCATTTTTCTCTTTGGCACAAAAAATTCGAATAATCTTCACCAATATATGAAATAATACAAACTCGTATACAAGGAGGGCTATACAGGAAATACTAAGTTAGAAAGCTCAATATCAGATTCTATTCGTTGGATATATGGATGCAAGACTCACGAACAACATACTAAAATTTTGTCCCGATCAAAGATCGTTTGTTCATAGGTCGAGACTAGAGTAAAGTTTGATATAAACGTTTTCTCTCTTCTGGGAACTTTTCTATTTGGCATAAAAAATCTAATAATCATCACCAATATACGACATAATGCAAACTCATTTACAAGGATGGCTAGACAGAAAATACTATGTTAGAGAGGTCGAAATCAAATTCTAACCGTTGGATGTCAAGATGCAAGACTCAGGAATAATATACTAAAATTTCGTCTCGATCACAGATCGTTTGGTCATTGATCGAGACTAGAGCAAATTTTCATATAAACGTTTTCTCTCTTTTAGGCAATTTTCTCTTTGGCACAAAAAATCTTATAACCATCAACAATATATGACAAAATAAGAACTCGTATATAAGGAGGGCTAGACAGAAAATACTATGTTAGAGAGCTCCAAATCAGATTCTATGTTAAGATGCAATACTAAGGAATAACATATTAAAATTTTATCCCGATTAGATATGGTTTGATCATCGATTAAGACTAGAGCAAACAAATCTAATAATCACCAACATATAACATAATACAAACCTATATACAAGGAGGGCTAGACAACAAATACTATATTAGAGAGATCTAAATCAGATTTTAACCATTAGATGTCAAGATGCAAGACTCAGGAAAAACATACTAAAA
Source organism: Erythroxylum guanchezii (assembly GCA_025629825.1). Lineage (NCBI taxonomy): Eukaryota > Viridiplantae > Streptophyta > Magnoliopsida > Malpighiales > Erythroxylaceae > Erythroxylum > Erythroxylum guanchezii. The sequence continues at coordinate 10,985 of JAOTAX010156204.1, forward strand.
TTTCGTCTTGATCAGAGTTCATTCGGTCATCGATCAGGACTATAGCAAATTTTGATATGAACGTTTTCTCTCTTCTGGGCACTTTTCTCTTTGACACAAAAATTTCTAATAATAAACACCAATATATGACATAAAGCAAACTCGTATAGAAGGAGGGTTAGACATAAAATAGTAAGTTAGAGAGTTCCAAATTAGATTCTAATCGTTGGATGTCAAGATGCAGGACTCAGGAAGAACATGCTAAAATTTCTTCCCAATCAAAGATCGTTTGGTCATCGATCGAGACTAGAGCGAATTTTTATATGAACATTTTCTATCTTCTGGGCACTTTTCTCTTTGACACAAACACTTTTCTCTTTGACACAAAAAAATTTATTAATCATCACCAATATATGACATATTGCAAACTCGTAAGCAAGGAGGGCTTGACAGAAACAACTATGTTTGAGTGCTCCTAATCAGATTCTAACCGTTGGATGTCAAGATGCAAGATTTAGGAACAACATACTAAAATTTCGTCCCGATCAGAGATCGTTTGGTCTTCGATCAAGAGTAGAGTAAATTATGATACGAACATTTTCTCTCTCCTTTGCAATTTTCTCTTTCGCACAAAAAAAAACTAACTATTATCACCAATATATGACAAGATACAAACTCGTGTACAAAGATGTTTAGACAGAAAATACTACGCTAGAGAGCTCCAAATCAGATTCTAACCGTCAGATATCAAGAGCTAAGACTCAAGAATAACATACTAATAAACACCAATATTTCGATATGAACGTTTTCTCTCTTCTGGGCATCTTTCTCTTTACCACAAAAAAAGTAATAATCATAACCAACATCTTGCATAATAAAAACTCGTATACAAATAGGGCTAGACAGAAAATGCTATGTTAAAGAGCTCCAAATTAGATCTAATCGTTGGATGTCAAGATGCAAGACTCAGGAACAACATACTAAAATTTCTCCCAAATCAGAGATCGTTCGGTCATCGATCGACACTAGAGCAAATTTTGATATGAACATTTTCTCTTTTCTAGGCAATTTTCTCCTTAGCACAAAAAAAAATCTAACAATCATCACCATCATATGACATAATACAAACTCTTATACAAGGAGGGTTAGACAAAAAATACTGTGATAAAGAGCTCCAAATTATATTCTAACCGTTGGATGTCAAGATGCAAGACTCAGGAACAACGTACTAAAATTTCATCCCGATCAGAGATAGTTTGGTCATCGATCGAGAATAAAGTAGATTTTGATGTTAACATTTTCTCTCTTCGGAGCACTTTTCTCTTTGGCACAAAAAAATCTAATAATTATCACGAATATATAACATAATACAAACTCATATACAAGGATAGCTAGATAGAAAATGCTAAGTTAGAGAGCTCAAAATCAGATTCTAACCGTTGGATGTTAAGATGTAAAACTTAGGAACAACATACTAAAATTTAATTCTAATCAGAGATCGTTTTATTAACGATCAAGACTAGAGAAAATTTTGATATGAGTGTTTTCTCTGTTCTGTGTACTTTTCTTTTTGGCCCAAAAAAACCTATTAATCATCACCAATATATAACATAATACAAACTCGTATGTAAGGAGGGCTAGATAGAAAATACTAAGTTAGAGAGCTCCAAATCATATTTTAACGGTTGGATGTCAAGATGTAAGACTCAGGAACAACATACTAAAATTTAGTTCTGATCAGAGATCGTTTTATTATCGATCAAGACTAAAGAAAATTTTGATATGAGTGTTTTCTCTCTTCTAGATGCTTTTCTTTTTGGGACAAAAAAATCTAATAATCTTCACCAATATATGACATAAAAGAAACTCGTATGCAAGTAGGGTTAGACAGAAAATACTAAGTTAGAGAGCTCCAAATCAGATTCTAACCGTTGGATGTTAAGATGTAAGACTCAGGAACAACATACTAAAAGTTCGTTCTGATCAAAGATTGTTTTTATAACGATCGAAACTAGAGAAAATTTTGATATGAGTGTTTTCTCTCTTCAGGGTACTTTTTTTTGGCACAAAAAAATCTAATAATAATCACCAATATATGTAATAACACAAACTCGTATATAAGGAGGGCTAGATAGAAAATACTAAGTTAGAGAGCTCCAAATCAGATTCTAACTGTTGGATATCAAGATGCAAGACTCAGGAATAACATACTAAAATTTCATTCTGATCACAGATCGTTTGTTTATCAATCGAGACTAGAGAAAATTTTGATATGAATGTTTTCTCTATTCTGGGCACTTTTCTCTTTGGCACCAAAAAATCTAATAATCATCACTAATATATGACATAATGCAAACTCGTATACAAGGAGCGCTAGACAGAAAATACTATGTTAGAGAGCTCTAAATTAGATTCTAACCGTTAGATGTCAATAAATAAGACTAAGGAACAACATACTAAAATTTCGTCCTGATCAGTGATCGTTTGGTCATCGATCGAGACTAGAGAAAATTTCTATATGAACGTTTTCTCTCTTCTGGACAATTTTCTCTTTGGCACAAAAAAATCTAGCAATCTTCACCAATATATGACGTAATTTAAACTCGTATACAAGGAAGGATGGACAGAAAAAAAAACTATGTTATAGAGCTCTAAATCATATTCTAACCAATGTATGTCCAGATACAAGACTGAGGAACAACATACTAAAATTTTGTCCCGATCAGAGATCGTTTCTTCATCGATCGACAACAGAGCAAATTTTGATATGAACATTTTCTCTTTTGTAGGCAATTTTCTCTTTGGCACAAAAAAAAGTCTAATAATCATCACCATCATATGATATAATACAAACTCTTATACATGGAGGGCTAGACAGAAAATACTATGATAAAGAGCTCCAAATCATATTCTAACTGTTGGATGTCAAGATGTAAGACTTAGGAACAACATACTAAAATTTTGCCCCGATAAGAGATTATTTGGTCATTGATCGACACTAGTGTAATTTTTGATATAAGCGTTTTTTCTCTTCTGCGCACTTTCCTCTTTGGCAGAAAAAAATCTAATATTCATCACCAATATATGACATAAGACAAACTTGTATACATGGAGGCCTAGACAGAAAAGACCATGTTAGAGAGCTCCAATTCAGGTTCTAACTGTTGGATGTCCAAATTCAAGACTCAGGAACAACCTACTAAAATTTCATCCAGATCAGAGATCGAGCCTTGAGCAAATTTCCATGTCAACGTTTTCTCTCTTCGGGGCACATTTCTCTTTGGCACAAAAAACATCTAATAATCATTACCAATATAAGACATAATACAAACTCGTATACAAGGAGGGCTAGACCTAAAATAATAACTTAGAGAGCTTCAAATTAGATTCTAACAGTTAGATGTCAAGATGCAAGACTCAGGAATAACACACTAAAATTTCGTCCCGATCAGAAATCGTTTAGTTATCGATCCAGATTAAAGAAGATTTTGATATTAACATTTTCTCTCTTCTGGGCACTTTTCTCTTTGGCACAAAAAAATCTAATAATTATCACGAATATATAACATAATACAAACTCATATACAAGGATAGCTAGATAGAAAATGCTAAGTTAGAGAGCTCCAAATCATATTCTAACCGTTGGATGTCAAGATGTAAGACTCAGGAACAACATACTAAAATTTAGTTCTGATCAGAGATCGTTTTTTTATCGATCAAGACTAAAGAAAATTTTGATATGAGTGTTTTCTCTCTTCTAGATGCTTTTCTTTTTGGGCTAAAAAA
>JAOTAX010156213.1:0-14748 GCA_025629825.1 Erythroxylum guanchezii
GGGATTTGAGGTTTAAATAGGGCTGACACGTTTGAACTCACCTGGACTCTTTCATTCGGCCTAAACTTCCTTTTATTGGTGCATAAATCTTTTAAGTACTTAGCATAGGCCGGTACTCTTTTAACTAAGTCCAGTAAAGGAGCATTTATCTCAACCTTTCCAAATAAATCAATAATGTCTTTTTCATGTTTAATTTCATTCATTTTCTTGCTCATTAAATAAGAATTTGGAAAAGGAAGGTCTCGAAGGTTTACCTCCTTACCTGTGGCTTCGTGTCCGCTTGATTGCTCATTCTCGGCTTTACCCTCTGAACTTCTTGGAGTAGTTCCTTTCTCCCTTGTTGTTGACTTCTTCTACTTTAATAGGTTTTCTTCTCTAACACTCTCTGATCTCTTTGTTGTCTCTTTAAATTGAGGCGGTTCTTCAACCTCAATTTCCTCATTGTATGTTTCTTCTTCTGGAGTGTCAAATCTCACCTGTTTTTCGCTTCTTAAAGCGATTGCATTCAAACTCTTCGGATTCATCACAGTATTGGAAGGAATTGTCCCACTGCTCCTTGCTTGATTCTCACTCATGTTGTTAGACAATTGAGTGACATAGGTGTTGATGTTCTCTGCATTGGTTTCCCATTGCTCCATTCTCTTCTCCAAAGCATTGAATCTAGCAGTTTTAGAAGAATCCTGTTGAATCAGGTTTGCGATTGCATTAAACTGGTTAGCATTGGAATTCCTCTCTTCCTTCATCAGAGTCATCATGCTATGCAGCAAATGATTTGTATCTTCTTTTGCAGGCACCGTCAGAGCTTTTTGATAGGGAAAATGGTTGTTTGAAGGTCCATCTCCACTCCCTTGTTGGAATTGGTTTGGTGCTCTGCTCTCATCATTCCTCCAACTAAACCTCGGGTGTGCTTTCCATCCTTCATTGTATGTGTTGAAGTATGGATCCCACTATTGGTTTGCTCTCCCTGGATATAATGCCGATACTTCTTCATATCTTCGAGGGCAAACGCTTGAGATGTGCATCACCGACCCACAAGTTTCACAACTGGGTGCGGTAAGATCCAATGAAGAAGAGGGGCGATGCACATTCAGATTCTTTAGCTCGGCGGTGATAAAAGACAGCTGCGAAGTTATTCTGTTTTCCAATGATTCCATTTTTGTTTCCAGACTCTCCATTCTTTTTTCTTGAGCTGTTAAAGCTCCCAATTCGTGCACTCCTCTAGAATCTTGCACGCTTACTGTTGATTATTGAGAGCCATTTTTTTGATCAGATCCCATGCCTCCGCCGCTGTAAGGTCAATTAGGGATCCTCCAGATGCTGCGTCCAACATTCCTTTCTCTTGGCTCTTCAATCCATCATAGAAATACTGCACCAACTGTTCATCTGGAATTTGATGATAGGGGCACCTCGAGAGCAGGTCTTGAAAACGATTCCAATAGTCATACAAAGACTCGTCATAATCTTGTTTTGCTGAGTAAATTTCCTTCCTCATTATTGATGTCCAGGAGGCGGGGAAATATATCTCTAGAAAAGCCTTTCTCAAGTTAGCCCAGCTATGATATGCATTCGTCACCTACCTCGAGAGGCTTATGTACCACTCCCAGGCTTTTCCTTCGAGGGATAAATGAAACACCTTCCAAAGAACTTGATACAAAGATGCTCCTACCGACTTCATACTTTGACAATCATCAATAATGATTGTAGGTGCATATAAGGATCTTCTCCTGCCAAACCATGAAATTTGGGAAGGGAATTAATCAGCAAACCTTTAACTTCGAAATTAACATAAAAATTAGGGCAAGCAGCAGTAAACGGGTCATAATTAACATCTGAAGTTGTGACTTCCCTAATGGTCCTACGTCTTTGGTTTTCGTTATTTTCTCCTACTCTCTCTTGCTCACCATTTAATCCATGATCTCCATTCCTAGGTTGCTTAGCAGGAAAGTTAGGGTTTTCGGCCATATTGTTCTCTTCTTGCTCGATTATCCTACCTCTCTCTTGTCTTTTCCTTTCTTTCCTAAGCTTCCAAAAATGTCTTTCTATCTCGGGTTGGAAATGAACAAGTATAAGTTTTCTGGGCGTACACAAGAAAAATCCACAGAGACAAAAATTAAAGCTATAGCAAAATTGACTCACAATCACACAAAATCGAGCAAAAAGTGAAATGTGATGGATGCGAGTGTATGAGTGTATGAATGTGTGTAAAATTGCTAAGTGTGAAAAGTAAAAGGATGAAAGTATGCTTGTGTCGGTTTTTCTATATGTATGCTTATGCAAAGGAAAATTGAAATCTATACTATTGACACTTGTGAAATTCAACTATCAAAAATGAAAAGCAAAAATGAGGTTCCTATTATCAACGACATATAAAGTTGACTTTGGCTAACCTATGGAAAACCAATTTCTTGGTTCCTTGACAATGGCGCCATTTTCATCGCGGCTTTGTCGTTTCAATCTAAAAATCGATCTCTTAGAAACTGAGTCAAAAATAATTAATTCCAAAGATTACAGTATAAGATGTGACCTCGGGTCGTCTCACTTAATCGGAACCGACGAAAAAGGTTTAAGCTAGCCTATAAGTCAAAAAAGCAATTCAACTTGATAAAAAGGGGCGTTTTGGATCATTGATCAAAGTTGAGGTAATAAAACTAAAATTAAAGAGAATTTGTATAAAAAATATATCTTAGGATTTTTGGGAAATCGAAACTGAAAATTCAAGTATTTATCGAATGATAGGAAATCCTCTTGAAAACAAGCTTAGGTTATCACTATTCAAACAATTTTTCCGGGAGTGAAATCCACTAAGTTTTCAAATGAACAACCTTAAAGGACTCTTTAAGTCTAAGGTTTTAATCAATGAACTCCATTTCTCAAAACCTTGTTGGAAGCATCTTAGTGTGTGAAATGAACAAGTTAATGCAATTGGTCATTTAGCTCATGCAAAATCTCTATATCAAACACAACTAGGTAGATAAAGTAGATCAACACAATCACCAAATGACATATATGAGACTTCATATATTAAGCATCAAGTTCTACATATAACAAGGTCCATATCACAAAACATTGTTCAACACATGATTAAACTCTAACCATGCAAATCTAACTATACTACCATAAACCCTAACTCAGCAATTTACAATAATATAATTAAATATTAACGATGTTTGATCACTCCCCTTTGAAGCCCTGGTGAACTCAAGCCATTGCTACATCTTTAAGAGTTCGGAAGCCTTAGCCGTGCATAACTCCGAAAATCCTCGCCACTGTTGAAGTTCCGACGCTGCCCATAGCTACAGAGATCGACGGTGAATGTGACAAGTCGGAGGTGATGGATGGTGATCGGAGGTGGAAAGAATGGTGGTAGGGTATCGGTTGTCTCTGCTGGCTGCCGAATGGTGTCTGTGGATATGTCTAAATATGTTCTCTGTGTCATCCCCCTGTATGACCTAATTCGGCAACTTTTTAAAGGTTAATAACGGGTCGAGTCGGTACAGTGAGGGAAATATCCATTTGGAGTCCGGATACTCGTCTGCACGTCACGACGAGTTAATTAATGGACGTCGCGACATGCTGCTCTTGCTCGCTCACCGCGACGAGTTGATTATTGCACGTCGCAACGTGGTGCTGTATGTTGATGTGCCGTGACGTAGGAATTGGAATACTTCGCGACGTGTCTTCTATTGGATGCGTTGCGATGTGCTTGAAGGCTCACGTTCTGCTGACTTTCTGGCATGGTTGACTCCTTCTTTTCCTACAAGACAAAATAGCAATTTGCAGTATCAATTATCCTTAGAAAAATTATAATGCAATTAATATCAATTCGCAACAATTTTACTAACAAATTGCAAATAATATGAGCTCACTATAAGGAACCAATTTAAGCATAAAAATCACAAATTAGGAGTCAAAAAGTGCATTAACAGTTATAAAAGTGCAGCCAATTTATAGCATAAGTTGGGCTCAATCAACCGCGCACCTTCATTTCTCACTTCCTTCTGATGAAGATGATCCCCTTGACAGTGTCGACACATCAGGGGCAGCTCCTTCAGACACTGGGGATGATCACCCGATGGACTAGTTCGAGTGTTTCTTCTTGTATTTTCCATTTTTTGTATTTTTCTAGTTAGTTTGTCGAATGCTCAGTTCATTTTTTGTAATGTCCACACTTTTTGCCCACCATTTGTATATAATTCTCGTTGTCCTTCCAATTTGTTGTTCTTGCGCCTTCCCTTTTCACTTTATTGAATATTTAAGTTACTTATTCTGCTTATTTCATCATTGAGGACAATTTGATGTTTAAGTGTGGGGGAGTTTGTGCTAAATTGCCATTCTTGTTATGCATGAGCATCCTTTTCGACCATTTACATGTTTGTGCTAGTCAATTATGCATAATGTTCGAATTTGAAACTTGGGGATTAAGGCAAATAAAGTTTTTGTTGTTTTAAAAGTTCGCCGCAGCCATGTACTGAATCCATGTTTTTCGCCGCGGCAAACTCTATCTTCGTCGTGGCAATGTTTATGTAATGAACTGCTCGTCGCGATGAACGTGCAGAAATGATTGTTTTTTAAAAATTTTTTTGCCTTAATTCAACAATTCTCCCTCATTCGATTCTTGTCACTCTTGTTTCTCAAAGATTTTATAAGTTTCAAAGCGATTCTTGTGTTTTTGAAAATACCTCCCATTCTTTAAGTGATAGTCAGATTTGGCTAATTTCATTTTCAATGTTTTCAACACAAATTAAGTGAGGATATGATGACAAGTAGCACTTTATGTTTTTAAAGCTTGAGATTGTTCATTGAGATATTAACCTAGTTGGAAGGATATTTGGGCCTAAAGTTTTCATTTTTTGTGTGTATCTGCTTATTTCATATCTCTCTAGAACTTGTTTCAATTCTTAGTCAAAGCTTGAAGAACTAGAATTTTGTTAAAATGATAGAGGCATTCTTTCAAAACCCTATTAACTCAAACACAATACCATAAACACCTATCCATTGCTAGCTCCTTGAGCCATAATTCTTGAGCACATGCACGCGTCTTCTTATTTGTCAACAGTTTATTTTGCATTTTCTTCTAGTTATCTTAACAAATTGGTTATAAAAAAATCATCCAAAAAGAAATATATATATATATATACATATATGTATATATATATGCTCTTAAAAGAAAATATTCTGAAAGAAAGAAAGAAAGAAAGAAAGAAAGAAAGAAAAGAAAAGAAAAGAAAAGAAATATTCTAAAAAAAATTAAGAAATAAATTATGTTATCATTTGTGTAAATATTGTCTTACTGTTGAAATCTATCTCATAGTTGTGGTGTATGTACTCATACTTTTTCTTCTTAAGGGTGGCATCGTCTTAAGTTGACTTTGCTTCGTCTTAAGTTAAGTCCGCTTCGTCTTAAGAGTTGCATCGTCTTAAGTTGACTTTGCTTCATCTTAAGTTGACTCAGTTTCATCTTAAGAATTATATCGTCTTAAGTTGACTTTGCTTCGTTTTAAGTTGACTCCGCTTCATCTTAAGAGTTACATAATCTTAAGTTGACTTTACTTAGTCCTAAGTTGACTCCACTTCATCTTAAGAGTTCCATCGTCTTAAGTTGAATTTGCTTTGTCCTAAGTTGACTCTGATCGTTTGCTTTTTGCTTCGTCTGCTTTTTGCTTCTTCTGCTTCTTATTATCGTCTGCTTTTTGCTTCGTCTGCTTTTTGCTTCGCCTACTTTCTGCTTCGTCTGTTTCTTGCTATCGTCTGCTTTATTTTTGACCCTTTAGACAATATAATCTGTCTTTGAGGTTTTCATGAAAGTCGTAGATCTCGAAGTCTTCCATCAAGATGTCCTAAGATGATCTTAATCTAATATCCCATATGACAGTTATGCTAATTGCCCCAAGGTAGGTGCAATATGATTGAGGTCAAGACCCTGCTCGAGCCTTTAAGCCATAACTTTGTTATGGGATCTCCAAATGTGGTGATTCTTGTTTCTAAATAAACTAGAGACATAAAGCCACAAATGTTCGGAACAAGTCAAAATGAAATTCTTGTTTAGGATTTCCCAAAATCTGTTTGAAAACGGGACCCAACACTTATGGTATCAGAGCAAGAAGAAGAATCGATGATGGTTAAGGAGAGTTCATTGGAATATGTTCAGTGATTATGGTCAAGAGTTAGGTTTCGGAAATAGCAGAATTGAGTTGTTTTGATGTTTGTCTTGGTGGAGGCATGTCACTCTTATGGGATACGCATTCAGATGTCACTTAGGATGTTGGACCCGTGACTCACGAGGGCGGAATGCCCAACAGTGAAAGCCTCAGCAAAGGCTTGAAAGAAATGCTAATCCATAAGGTTCACTTGGGGCGTAGGAGGGGAGGCGGTGGAGGCACCTCATGTTGCACACTAGGTGCCTCAGGATCCAAAGCAGATTGTGTCCCCGCATCCTGTGGGACATAGGATTCATCCGTGCTCCCTTGGTGAGATCGAAATCGAGTCATAGCTCCTCAAGTTCTATTTCAAGGTGACATTTTCACTTCTTCAATATAAAACCATTTAAATTATTTAATTCATGTAAAACAGTTTCAAATAAAGTAAAACAATTTTAAATCATGAGAAACAATTCAGAATAATACAAGTTATTCATTTAAAACAATGCATGTTCATCTCATGTCTTGAACTACCCATTTCATGCCTAGGATACTCCTAAACATTGTTCCTCTGATACCACAACTATTGAACCCCGTTGTCGAAGCCCAACATTGGAGTCGTGAGACGTGAGTCTCTCAAACCATAATATGTGTTAGGCCCCATATTCAGATTGTTCTTATACTGAAACAGTTTTCTATGCTCGACTTCCATCCAAAAATTGAAATTCTTAGAGACTGAATTAGAACTCTATTTCATTAGACAAATTGCAGCCCTATGTCTCTATTTTGTTTTTAAGAAAGAACAATCTCAATCGGAGCTCTATGGATCAAGATATCCTTGAGAAGACAAAGTATGAACATAACCAGTTCATGCTCTACCAACTGACCCTCATTTTCTTTCCATCAATCTTTTTCAAATCAACACTATAGGCTACCAATTTTTATGGAGAGATATAAAAATGTGTTAGGAATATGTTGGTTCAAGAATCACTTCATTTGGAGGTCGGAAGATGAAGTTATGTCCAAAAGAATCAAACATGATTTTGTCCTCAATCATACTGAACCTGTTTTGGGAAAATTGTCATAACTTTCTCTAGAAACATCAGATTAAGGCCATTCTTAGATGGTTTGAAAGAGGGCTTCTAGATCTACAACATTTGTGAATTCCTCAAAGTGAGATTTTGCCATTAAAAAAATGCAAATTTCTGAAAGTGCACAGTGTAAACGGACATACACATCCGCCTAACGAACTTATATGGGGCTGGGGAGCTTCCCAGACCCGAGAAGGTCCGTTTAACGAACATTATGTTCGTTAAATGGGCATGGGCGAGGCTAGAGGTCCTCACAGACCTTAGAAGGTCAGTTTAACAGACCCAAAGTCCGTCTAACGGACATAGATGATCCAAAACTCCCTCCAAAGCCTCTCCAATGGTTCCTACGTCCATTCTAACATCATGTTCACACATAATCTTCCCAAATTCAACTCTTCTAGTGCAATATCACTTCATATCAATTCAACCATCAAACTTATCTCCTAAAACTATCAATTCTCAACTCATTTGGTTCATCACATTTAATTACATCTCATTATTTATTATAGTTGTCCTGATATACATCCTATACAGCATCACCACTTATAAAGGTCATATCTCTCATCTCTGATATCCAAAAATTTCATACTTTATACCGTTAGAAAGCTAATAGCATAAGCTACAACTTCTACGAAGACATCTTTGTCTAATTCATCCTAGATTAATGCAGTTTTCCCCTGAAGTTAGAACATAATTCTTATCCCTATGAAAACTTAAAATTTGCAATGTAAAGACTTTGAAAGTCATGAGCAAAACATAATGTGTATATATATATATGAATATATATATATATTTCATTAACATCAAAAGATAAGAGTTTTACAATGCTTTAGTAGGCATATCTAGCCACCTTACATCATAATCCAAAATTACAAAATTTATAAGAACAATAATTGCTTAAAATGCGACTAAAGCCTTGTTTTACATAATCTAGTTTCAAAAACAAAATATGTAAATTGGAGTGATGCCTTGACTCTTAACTCGATCACTCGATATCTTGCTCATTGCCTAAAGATGGGAAGGAATGGGGATGAGCTTAAAAGCTCGTGGGTAACCGTTTTATAATCGGTAACAAGCAAAAACCATTGAAAACCTTTATGATCATAGTAAATTCTTATGAAAATCCATAAAACATATATTTCTCAAATTCTCAACTTGTCAAACCAATTCATAACTCACATAAGTCATGCATTCATCAAACTTGTCAACACATGCAAACACATAAGCATATAATAATGGTTTGGGTGGATCCAAAAACAGATGTACTACACATTTCCATATAATGGTCCGGTGTAGTTGTGAACTTAGGGGAGTTCATGAAGGAGCTCCATGCCATTAGCAGACAAGTAGCAGAAGCCTTTTTGTCAAAATGCACTTGACTTAACTTAGGGAATCACCACAAACCCATATAATCATGCATCTCACATCTTGTAAACTTGTTGCCCAAAAATGGCACATTTTCGAAACATGATTTCATAAACTTGATATCCTTTCAAAAACACTTTTATTTTTCATTTCATAAATCAACAACACAATTCATATACAAACATGTAGCACATTCTTGAAGCATTTAAAAAACAATAAGTGCACATAAATAAAGTAGTTGAAAATCATTTATGGAAGAAACATTAATGGCTTATTACTTAATTATAAAACTGTAACCCACCTTGAATTTCCTTGCTTATAACTTACTCAAATGTGCCTCTCCTCTTGCTCCTCTTGCCTCTCTTGATTTTCTTCAAGATTGACAAAAATCCCAAATCAATAGGCATTCCAATGGAGAAAATCACAAAGTATATTCACTAAAATTGATCCTAGTATACTTAAACCCACACATTTCCTAAGCTCTTCGAACCAAAACCCTTCTAAAAATTCCGAAGATTAAACATAAACTTACCTGGAATCTTCACCAAACAATGAGTTTCTTGGCTCTAATGGAAGCCCTTCTCTTCCTCTTTACGTTTCCCTTCTTGAATACCCTCAAAATCTCTTTTGAAGGATAAGAAAAAGTGAAACCTAGCTTGTTTTCTCTTCTTTCTCTCTTCTCTCTCTTTTTCACCCCTCACTCATGTTTTCTCTCTTCTTCAAATGCAAGACAACAATTTCTTCTTCCTTTTTATACCTTTAATGAATCTAAAATGACCAATTTACCCTTCCTTTAATGCCTTAAGACTTTACAACTTAAGTGGCTTGCCAAATTTGCCCTTTCATACTCTTACCACATTAATACTTTAATTCAATTAGCCTATATCATATAATCTTACTCACATTAACGTGCTAATTAAATCCAAAATAAATTAATCTATCAAGACCTCAAAATTAATTTAAATCATTCTTATTCATCAAGAACAAAATTCGAGGCTAACATTATCTGATAGCTGGGGTTAATTAATGTGCTCTTCTTAATTAATTATAACCTAAGGAAAAATTAGGATTAAAAGAGTTTGTTGTTAGTCTACGACCAGTAGTTCAAAGAGAGATGTGAAGATAACAATTCAATGAAATATGTTTAATAGGGTGTAAGTCGAGATTGAACCAAAGAGCTCTTAACGAATTCATCACTTTTAACATTTTTGCATGTTTTCTTTAATTAGCTTTTGCTAGTTTAGCCTTATTTTAACCTAAACACTGATTAATTTCATTTCAACAAATTTATACACTCTTTATGGGATCGACCTAGACTCACCACTGCTATAGTAATAATCTAACTTATTTTGTGTAGTTTTATGATATGCTACCAACTCTCTACAGATAATTCTAGGTGATTTTAACAACACTCTTCAATAATTTAAAGCTGAAGGGAATATATGCTTAAAGAACTTTAATGAGGACATTAGGGATTACGTTAATATCATAGAAGCTACTAATTTAAAGTTTAAAGGAAATTTCTTCACATAGAGTAACAAACAAAATGGAAATTGGCATATAAAGAAGAAGCTTCACAGGGTTTTTACTAATAAGGTTTGACTAGCTAAATTTCTAGAGAGAAAAATAATCTTTACCATCCTTTCTTCTCAGATTATTATTTTATTATTATTAAGAACCTTACCTTAAGTCAATATGTGAAAGCTCCATTATGCTTTAATAGCTTTCTATCAAAAGTTGAGGGGCTTTACAAGTAGTAGTCAAGGGTATATCTTATCTTTTAACATTGTAAATCATTTATTTTAAATGAGGAGGCTTAAAATGTTAAAAAATGAACTTAAAAAGCTTAACCTCAAGTTTAGCAATAGTTAGATTACTATTATAGATGTTTGAACAAAACTCAAGCTAGTTCAAGAAGAGCTCTACCTAAATCAAGGAGACTTTACTAAGAAAATGGTAGAGAGAGTAACTTTGACATACTATACAATATCTATGGAGCTATAAAACTCATTACTTAGATAAAAATAAAAAATTCAATGTCTTAAAGAAGGAAATAAAGACACCAAATTCTTCCACAACATCATCATTCTCTTAAAGAGAAACATCAATAGGACATCTACACTGCCTAAATAGAATGGAGAGATAACTTAAAATAAGATCAAGAAAGAGGCATATGACTACTTCTTAAACACAGTTGGATTATATACTAATGGTTGCTCATTTATGCAGTTATTGAAATGATTTATAATAGATCAAATTTTAAGAGAGGAAGTAGAGGTTTCGATTAAACCTTGTGATACTACCAATATGACGAAATTTATGTTTGAAAGGCACTTGGTTTAGATGGTTTAAATATGCTTTTCTTACAAAAGACTTGACATAGTATCAAAATCATAGTAACTGATACATTAGTAGAGTTATTTGAGAATGAAAAAATGTTTAGAGAAATTAATAAATCTTTTATTTGCCTCATCCCAAAAATTCCCAATTCAAGTTCCTTTAAAGACTTTAGGCTAATCTCTTATTGTAGCATAAATTATGTGATCATATCCAAAATATTTGCTTCTAGAATCAAGGAAGTACTAAAGTCTCACATTAATGTATCCTAGTGTGATTTTATGTAAGGCATGCTGATTGGTGATAACATCTTATTAGCATAAGAATTGTTCAAGAAATATGTTAAAAGATTTTTATTTAAGAGTTTTTCTATTAAATTTGAATTTCATATGGCTTTTGATTAAATAAATTAGGACTTAATCTTGCAAATTCTAAAGGCTTTTGATTTCTTTAATAATTCATGTTAGGTTAATGCATCTCTACTACTTCTTATTGTATTTTGATGAATAGTGAACCAACAAACAAAATAAAAGTAGGCAAAGGGCTAAGATAAGGAGATCCACTCCCGCTTTACTTGTTCACATTATATATTGAGATCTTAACCATATGATTAATGATAACATTCGCAAGAAGTTGATTTCAAGTTTCACATCAAATACAAGAAGCTAAGAATATTTATCCTTTTTACCAACGATTTGCTTATTCTCTCTAAGGTTGATGACAGATTAGTAAGCACATTGATGAAAGCTCTCTATTATTTCATAGAACTCTCTAGTCTTTAAATTAATACAGATAAAAGCCACATGTTTGTGTCTATTAGTGCTAATCATCTTGCAAAGTGGCTATCCATTTTTTAAGTCTCAAACTAAAGGATCCCAGTTTCATTTATTATTTATATCACTACCAAGAGACCATGTTATAAAGACTATTTCCTATTGATATAAAAGATATAAAAGAGAATAGGCAACTAGTGAAATAACCTTTGGTGACATAATGTATGTAATTTGGAGAGAAAGAATAAAAGATTATTCCAAGACAAAGAAAGATTAAAAAAAACTAGTTAATGAGTTAATCTCTTGGATTAGAGAGCAATTGGTTACTAATGAATTACACAACACTTGTAGCAACATAATAGCTTATTGTTAGGGAATATTGGACCAATAAGTACCAACAAATAATTAAGAAGAAAGGCTTGCATATGGATAAAAAGATTCAAACAAAAGAATATTTACAATATCGCACAATAGGCTAGTCTACTCAAATCCACTACAAAGTAAAATAATTATGCAACAATTAGGCAAGTTGATAACTATCCAACTGCTAGCATTTATAAATAATAGCAACAAAAGAAAAACAACTTCTAATGCGGATCAATAGGAGGTAAAAGTAGTAGTAACTCTAAATGGCACTTAAACTTCAAAAGAAGATTATATTAGAGGATGAACATGCTTACTTTAACTTCATGACAAATGAACTTATGAATTAGTTGTTAAAATATTAAAAGAAAATCTTTTACTTTTCTCATCTAGAGGATAGCCAAATACAATTGAAGTTGGTTATAAGTCAACTGTAAGTTATGCTTTATGCTATTCATTTTTCATTAATTCATTTCTTTAACGTTTATAAAGAAACATTATACTTAATTTTTGAAATAGTTTCCATTTTAAAAAACTTCTCTTTATGATACATATTTCTTTTTCATATTAATATATTTTAAAGCAGTTTTGTCCAAAAGAAATAGAATAAAATTAAAATCATTCATGTTTTTTTTTAAAATTTATATATCTTTATGTTTTATAGATTCACATTTGTTGAACTTGTTTTTGTCATGATTAATTAGGTCATTTCATTTTTTAGTAAGCCAAAAGAGCAATTTAGCCTCCAATGTTTACACTAAAATCTGAGTTAGACCATAAAGTTTTGGAACATTCAAAATGAACCCTAACGTTTAGACAATGCTAAAAGTGAACCCTAACGTTTGAAAATGTTCAAAACATCCCCTAATTGGATGGAATAATTGATAGAGTTAGGCTTTCGTCAGTTGAATGTTGACGTAAATTCTTTTGTTAACGTGGATTTTTTTCAAAAGAATTTAATAATGTGGGACTGGATGTAAATATTATTCTTTATTGGATGTGGAAAAGAGGCTAGGACGGAACCAACTAATAAGCTACTGGATATAATCCCGTAGAGTTTTCACTAGATAGCAAAATGACCGGTACCATTATGTTAGTAAAAATAACTTAAATAAATAAATCATAATGGGTTATCTGAAATACAAGGCATCATGAAAATCATTGCCCTAATTTAGAAATTCCCCTCTATGGTGCAGGAAAACGGGATTGAACCCCAGGATTAACGCCTCCTCCTTTACCAACTTCGGTGCACTCTAAAGGGTGGAATAGGAACTGTCTGTGAGAGCAAAGAAATTCGATGAACGAAAATAAAGGAGTTGTGTTTGATGAGCTTGTAAATTACAGAGGCAAATATGTATGTCCATCAGTAAATGAGATGGATAAACTATATATTACGAGGAGACAATAAAGAGAGTAAATAAGATGAGCGTTATTGAGAAAAAAATAGAGAGTAAATAAGATGAACATTTGTGTCATGATGAAAAAAAACGTTATGAACATTTGGGTCTTAAAAATGAGAAACCATATAGACTAAGTTTTTGACTAATAACACCAATAATCACCCATTTGGTCCAAAACTTGAGAAATAACCTGTAACAATTTAGGAGAAAAATAGGTGAACAACCAGGTAAACTAAGTCTTGAACCTAGTGTCCAAGAAAATTGGAGACAGAACTTGCTAGAGAAATAATATCCTCAAAATGCCCTACTCTTATGATCTGTAACATCCCACTCTTATAGGACACATACCAACAATTTGGAGAATATCAGAGTATGTACCCCACAAGGGTGGCATGTTAGAGCAGTCACATCACTAACTTAATCATGGCATCATACATACACAATTATCATATAACTAGATTGCCTCATCTCATTCATAACCAAAAGCACGCACTGTCGTTTCATTTACAACATAATTTACATTGTAGCATCACATTTCATAAATTATATTTATAGATTACAAAAAAAACTGAGAGTTTAGTTTCCCATGAATAACATCTAATTTGACTTATATCTCTGATTTTCCAGATTCAAGAACACTTCAATAACACCTATCTTTAGCATCAATTCACCATCGTTCATGCTTCAAAACTCAACCTACAATCATTCCACACAATAGCCTAAAGCCCATCATTTCACGCATAAAAAACAAAGCATATTCATCCATTAAATTTCTATCACAAATCAACATCAATCCTATATGTATCTCATCTTAATTCACTCTTAATCAATCTTTATGAATGATATAATCATAATAAGCTATTTCACTCAGGAAATAAGCTATGCAAGGCCTCCTCAAACTTCTAAGTTACACCAAGAGCAAGATAAGATGGAAGGGTTTCAATTGCAAGATAAGGGCTACGAGAATTTAACAAAAATGCAAGGGTTTTGGAGATGACATGAAGGTGTCATGGGTGAGAAGAAGAGAAAAAGAAAACACAAGGCTAAAACATGAAAGGATGCATCTTACACGGGTGAAAGACGTGGAGAACAAATGAGTAATGGAGGGGTAGGACATTTGTCATGCCGTGCCAAATAAAGGATTATGATCTTATGTTGGGACTCGATCTCGGAACCGTACCCCAACCGGATAAGAACGGAAAACGGAAACGAAAACAAAGTGGCAGAACGAATCAAACAGATTTCAAAACCAAACGAAAGCGACATACAAAGCGAAAGTATC
>JAOTAX010156257.1:0-14746 GCA_025629825.1 Erythroxylum guanchezii
TCAATACTCCCCCCCATCAGCTTCACCTTGTCCTCAAGGTGAAAGCCGGAAAATCTAGCTTGCTTCCACTTCATTTCTTTCCAACTCCTCCTCCTGTTCTGTTTCTTCATCAAGGACTGTAATAACATTCAGGTTTATCATTTTACACTGATGGCCTAGGGTGTGTTTTTCGTCGCATTTGAAACACAGCCCCCGTCTCCTCTTCTACTGTAGCTCATTAAAGGTTAAACGCTTAAAATTTCCCTCTCCTTTGTCGGTGATAGTGGCCCAGCCTGCTTTAACCCCACCCTTCTCTTGCTCTCCAGCTATTTCCCACCCCTTGTGCCCACCATAGCCGATTGTCCTATTACCCCCCATGACATTGTTTTGCCCCAGTATTTTATTTTTTTCTTCAATCTGTTGAGCCAACGACATCATTCAACCCAAACTTCTGGGATTAGCAATTAGAAGCTCCACTCTGATCTCCTTCGACAGTCCATTCAAGAACGTACTCTCCAGCACTTCATCGTGCAAGTCAAGTAAGGGAGCAGCTAGCTCTTCAAATCGGCAAATGTAGTCGTCCACGGAGCCCGTCTATTTAAGGGCCAACAGTCGTTGACATGGAGTCCCCTCTTGGATGGGTCTGAATTTTTTAACCAGAAGCTCCTTGCATTCCTCCCAGTCTCTAATCGGTCTTCAGCCCTCCACCCATCGAAACCACGCCAAAGCCTTTTTCTCAATGCTGAGGGACACCAACTCCATCTTCTCCCTCTCATTGAATCTGCCGACCGAAAAAAATCTCTCCACCCTATAAATCCACCCATCCGGATCGTCTCCATCAAATACCGGCATCTCCACTTGTCAAGTTCGGCAGTCCCTTCGGTGCTCTCCGGGTCGCCCATAACCCGGCGGTGGATCCTCGGTGTAGCCTGTCCATTCCTCTCTCGGAGGCTCGGGTTCCCGTTCTCCTGCCCCCGGTGGCCACCGTCGTCCCCCTGCCTGGCACGCCCATCCCCGGAATGGCTCCTGGTGAGTCGGGTCATTCCACCCGCACTCCGGTGGATACTCCGTCCTTCCCACCTTGTCTGGGGAACGTTGTCGGAACTCCCCCCTTGGTTCGACTACTGGCGTTGGTCCACGACTCCCGCCAGGTTCCATCGGCCCCTTCCCTTTATCCACTCGTGCCTTTCCCTCTTTTCGGTGGTTGCCCGACGACTCTCCACTCTTGCCGGTGTCTCTGTGACTCACCAACATTGTCATTATTTCCCACAGCTCCTTCATCTCCAACTGAGATCGCTCCCAGTTTCGCTGCACTTCTTCTTTCTCCAGTCTACGTTCTTCCCTCATCAGCTCGAAATGTTTCTGAAAATTGTCACGTAAGTTTTCGATTTCCTTCTCAAGTCCATCTATCCGATTATCTCCCTTCTTATTAGCCATTGTAGGATCTATGCTCTGATACCAGTGATAGAATCCGGAAAACAAGTAAGGAAAAATATGTATTTGCTATAGATTTCTGTAAGGAATACAAATGATAAACTGGTTTCGAGGACCAAGACCTCTAGCCTACGGCTCACACTCTCACTCAACAGTATACGCAATATATCCTCGCTCCTCACCTGTACTGCTTATTTATACTAAGAATCTGTTAGGAATAACAGATTCGGTTAGCTGACAACTAATCATGAGGTTGTCAGCCCCCCTCCTCCGTAACTAACTTCATATATGTATATATATATATATATTTACTATATCTGTAAATATTATTCTGAGTTGTCTTGGGTCTATCAGTAATGTCCCATGGAAATTGGAATTTGTTTTCATCCTTGAAGAAAGTTGGTGACAAGCTAGCACTTAGATTGTAACTTTAATCTTTTTGGATATCATCTAATTTCTTTTGCTTTTGGCATCTGGCAGCTAAGGTCTTCAGGTTGGAAAACAGAACGCCTGCTTTCCTCTTCAATTGTTTGGAAGGCAAACTGGATATCTGAGCCTTCAGATGATAAGACGGACTAGATTATTTCACAAAAAGAGAATTTGTGGGACGTGAGATGGACAACTACTTCATTTAGAGTAAAACTTGATGCGCTGATATCACTTGATTTGACGCTAGGATTGCCATTGAAGATTGACGACAACAGCTTCCCCAATTTATATTTTATTCGATAGCATAATGAATTTGCCTTAAATTGACTTCATCAAACCATCGCTATTTCGTTTTATGTTTATCCGCTATGATTTAGTTGCTCGTTTGCTATAAGCCACTCTCCATCTCCGTACTTGCCAGGTTATCATTGTAACGTTTTTCTATGGGCGATACACATTTTTATTTGGAGCAACCTAAGAAGTACGAAAACGGACACGGTGATAGAAATTTGATGGATACGGACACGGGGCGTACATATACACACATACACACACACAGATATATATATATATATATAATAAAATTAAAAAAATTCAGAATTCATAAAAATCAAATACTAGTGTCATAAAAATCGAATGATGTACTGTTTAAACAAACTCAAATAACAATTTAAAAAAATTATGACAATACTATATTCTCAGTTTATTTATCATGAAGATGCCACGGTGGTTCTCCAACTCATTTCTTATTTAGCTGGAACCAAAACACTTCAACCCTACCAAAGACGGAGACCTGGAAACAGAGAAGGAGCTTGTTTCTCTTATTAAAAGATGCCCTAGCGCCCGCGTTCTTCGCCAAATCCACTCACGTGTCCTTACAACTCTCCGCCCTTTCTCTTCTTTATATTTCCTGCTATCCACAATCCTCTCCTTTTATGCTCTATCGCCCTGTGACATCAATTATGCGTGCAAAGTTCTTGTTCAAATCCCTACTCCTGCCATTTATGCGTACAATTCTATTTTAAGGGGCTTTTTGATTGCTGAAAACGCATCAAGCCAACTGGTTTATTTGTTTAGAAAGATAGTGAAGAGAGGATACCCAAAACCTAATATGTTTTTTCTTCATTTTTCTCAAACAGCTGAATTCGAGCCGTCTTTAGACATGTCCGAACTGATAAAAATTATTTTTAAATACCAACACATATACGTGTCATTGCATGTTAGGTAGGTATCTGTGTCGGACACGGCTCTATTTTGCCGTGTCTGTGCTACATAGGGAGCAACTTTGATCAATTGAGTTCGGACATGCAATTCCGGTCAATCTCTCTCTCCCTCTCTCCTAGATTCCTTTCTGAAAGTCAATTTATTTCTCCTCCGTTGAGAAATAATTAATTTGTGTATCAATTAATATCAGAGCTCTTTCTGGGCACAAATATTGAGCTTTGGAAAAGAGCATTAGCAGTCAGGAGATGAGGCAGTGGAGGACTCCGTCAAAAGGGCAATTCCAAGAGTGGATTCAAGAAGGATTCTTACAAAGAGGTGAGGAACTAGGGATGAATGGAAGAATGCATCCAAAAGCAGCTACGATAGTAGATTAAAGAAGGATTCTTACAAAGAGTTCTGGACTAAGTAAATTGAAGGAAATTAAGAATGACAAATCAACTTTAGTCTAGGCTAGGTTTAAGTCAATTAGACTGATTCGGACTCAAATTCTAAAACGACATAATTTTGAACTATTTAATCGGACCTTGGACTAAAAAGAAAATTCAGTAATATGAAAAATATTTTCTTTTATGACAAAAGGGTCAATTTTGATCTTAAGTTTTACATCAATTGACAAATTTAATTCTAACATTCTAAAAAAAACACTTAAGACTCTAATATTTATAAACGTTAACATTTGATTTTGCTATAACGGAATTAATAATGATCGTCTGAAATCAACGTTGAATTGAATTTTTATTATTTTTTATTTTTGTGGGCCCCACAGTATCAAGTGGGCTCCAATTTTTTAAATATATTAAAACTTATTTTATTTATGTATAGGACCCACCCTTTTTAATTATTCCTTAAGATGTCTTTATTTAAACAAATATATTAAGTAATCAAAAGTAAATCTTGAACATATTACTTAACAGAATCGATCTCACCATCATCATTTTGTTTAGTTTTGTTTGCAATCCCTCATCATCTTCTATTTTTGTGTTTGGAATCCCTCACTATCCCTCAGTCGCTATCCTTTGGAATCCCTCTCTATCTGGAATCCCTTAATCACTCTCATTACAATGTTTGAAGGTGTTGGATTCAAAGAGTGTCTGCCAAAAGCATCATCATCTAACAGTTGCTCTCATAGGTGAGCTTACTTGCAGGTGTAATTAAACTGGTAACATTTTTTATTTTTTGAAGAATTTTCCTCTTTCAAGTTTTTTCACTATCAATAATTTTGATTCCATTCCTTATCACATCCTTTACCTTAGCTTTAGCTGTCAAGATGAGGTTGAGATAAATCTCCTTATCTGTAATGTGAATTTGCCTAACTCATTTAGGTTTACCTGACCCTATTTTCCAACTCTACAATTGGGAATGGACAGAGAAACAAATGTTCATTCTAGTATTTACTTGCTTATTGCCATAAGTTCTTAGCTGCAAATGTTGTATGTTGATGGTATGTGATTGTCATTTTCAACGCATGACTATGTTTGCAGTTCGCTCCTTTTTGTTACCTTTACTTTTTGGTGAGAGACATGATTTATATTCTCATGGCATAATTAGCTTTCATGGTAAATTAGTATTATGGTTGAGAGACAAAAAACTATTTAGCAACTAAAACTATTGCACGAAAACTATGCTACAAGATTATGTTACATGGGCAGTGTCTGTGATGTTTAGTTTAGCATTAGATGGGTTATATATAACCTTAATATGCATGAGAAGAAATTTGTACTTGAAACAGAGTTGTTGAAGTCCTAGTTAGAACATCAACATAGGGATGAACTAAATCAATAAAGCTAATTGTTTGTGTATGGAAAATGGTTAGGGGTTTTGAAAACAAGGTTTTAAACACCAGATACTGAATAGAGAGGGCAAAAGAAAAGAAAAGGGTATGCTTTTAATTCCCTATGTCATTCTGCTTGTATGCCTTTTGTATGACATGTTTTGTTCTATTGTATGTTCTGTTGTGTTACTGACTAGTTTTAGATGCGAATATGTTGTATGTTATATTCTTATAACGTGAAATAGTAGATTAAATTAATGAGAATGGAGTACATTACACATTTTTGCTAATATTGGGCATATTTATAGAATAGACTTTTGTGTGTATTTATGCTTTGGCTGTTTAAATTACAACCTTTGTGATGAAATGAGTCATTAATTTGCTTGGTTTTGCCATCAAATGCTTGATATTGGACCAAAGTGTGGCAATTTTAATATTGAGGAATTTGATTGAGATAGTAGCAATGGAGTCAATCATCTGAAGTTCATAAAAATCATTTTAGCTTTATGATAACGTTAGTTGAAGAATGCACATTATGTTGATCAATTCATTGCTAAATTTGTTCAAAACTACTTTGTTGTTCGACATTAACCCTACAATTAGGCATGTCTACTGAGAGGAGGATTGATTTGCCACCTTAAGAGATCATGTAAATCAGCAAAGGCCATTCTTGGTTTGGATAGTATATTACATGAAATAGTATAAGTAATTCGAGAAACTTACTAGATGGAAAAACATAAGGAAAGTTAGGATTTTTATATTCATCACCTAGGAAATATTATCTTATATTTGGCATTGATGTTGTCTTTGTAGACAAATTTACATCGTGATTTTCTTAAATATGTAGATGGAATCATTATCAACTAATACAATAGTGAGTTTAAATTTAGGCAATGTTGTTTCTATTATAGGCTAAAGGCCCCTTTAAGGACTTCATGGAGTGATCATAATCCTGGTTTGAGATTTTATGGATGCCTCAATTATCCGATGAGAATTTAATGTAATTTGATTAATGAAGTTGAATGTTATACTTGAGTTTAAGTTTTTTTTTAGTGAAATTGTATGTTTTAGGCTGAGAGATGCAATTTTTTCAAATGGTACAATGAAGAATTTATTGAGAGAGTCGTTTAAGTGATTCAAATTTTAAGGAGTTAATTATCAATGTTAAAAAAAGAGTTTGAAAGAAGCACAACTAAGGAGTTTGAAGAACAAATGAAGTTTTTAAAGGAGGAAATAAATTCATTGCGACAAGAGAAAAAAAAAGAAATTATGTGTATGTCAATGAACATTGTAATAGGATTTGTTATGGTTCTAGTACTTTTTATTTGTAATTATGTTATGGGGATATTGTATTGAATTTTATCAACGTAATGGTTAATATTAATTTGAAGTATATTACAAAAATTTTGATTTTGAAATTTGTATATGAATTATATAATGAAGTAGAAACAATACTATTATATACAACCAATAGACAATGAATAATTAACTCGTTGCATGTGTTGTCAAATATGCACAAAAAAGCAATGTTAAAGAGAGATGTATAGAGAGAGAGAGGTTGTGTAACAACTCATATTAATTTTGAAAAGAAAATCAATATTTACATTATATATATACAATACAAACATTTGTATGTATACAACACAATGTATTGATCAACAAAGCAATATTGTAAGCAATGCGTTTTTTATCAATTTTTCTAAGTTTAAATAATTACAAAGTGTGTTTCTATGATTTTATCTTTTATTTTCTAGGTCAGTACATCTGAAGATGCTAATAAAAAAATAGAGAAGTTGACCCACACACTTTTCAATTATTATTTCAACCAAGGGGATAATGATTTAGAGGATGCTCTAGTATTACTTCACAATAATTACAAGATGAAGCAAGCAAAGGGAGAACGTCATTGACATAATCATCACGACCTAAAGTTTTGTAGTCAAGTATACAACTAATCAATGTTTGCTTCATTTATACTTGAATGTAAAACTTCAAGTTGTGGCGATTGTTGCATACAACTAATCAATGTTTGTTTCATTTGTACTTGACTGCAAAACTTTAAGCCATGATGATTGTGTCAATGACGTTCTCCTTCTGCTTGCTTCATCTTGTAATTATTGTGAAGAAATACTAAAACATCCTCTTAATCGTAATCCCTTAGCTGAAATGATAATTGAAAAGTGTGTAGGTCAACATTCTAATTTTTTTATTGGCATCTCCAGATGTAGCAACCTAGAAAATGGAAGATAAAATATTAGAAACATACTTTGTAATTATTTAAACTTAGACAAATTGATTAAAAAAAACACATTGCTTACAATATTACTTTATTGACTCAGTACAACATTATCATCAACCAAAGTTACGTCGCTTAAGTATAGTTATAATGAAAATACATTTTTCAGTCATTAAAATCAATAATAAGAAATATAAAACTGAAAATTGGTATACCTTTGAAGTTGCCTTTTTTCTAACCTGATTAACATAATGATAAACATTAGTAATCGTATTTTTATAAAATTGTATTCGTATGATTGAAGTAAGGTGTACACATCTATGAAGAAGTCTCAACATGTTGAGTTGAGGTGTTGTTATTGCATTTTCTGGAGTTAAGACCTTGAAGGCCACATTTTCGGCATTTATGCATTTGTCCTTTATAACTTAATTTGCTCAAAATTTTCATTTTCTTCTTGCAATTTTCGATCTACCAAGCACAATTTCAATCAAACTTCTATGTAGACATTCCAAATGACCATCATTTAGTTGAAATTGAATCATTAAATTGTGGTAGCCCTATTAGCACTGACATTCTCATCTATTTTGAGAGTAAGATTAAGGATATTATTAGACAAATGGCCCATCTAATCACTTTCATATTTTTTCAGACATCAATCTTCTATTAAACTGATATCTTTAACAACCTGACTCTATGTATGCTAGGAAATGAGCAAGTTGAGAAAAAGTTAAAGGAGAGTAGAAAGTGAAGTATTAGTTGATCTACTAAGAAACCAATACAAGAAAAAACATTGCAAGAAAACTACATTCCAACAAAAGAATTGATAAAATAGTCTTAAGCATGTATGAAGTCCATTTTTGGTGCTAAAACATTAATACAACAAATAACTTGTTGGAACCCATTACGAGGTTACATCACATAGATTATCTAAAGCTCAAAAAGCCATACCAATTAGAGGAAAGGATCAGGCAAGTGACTATAGAAGAATTGGGTATACAATTTTAGGAACAACATAACAAACAGTAACCATTCAAGTTGCATATTGAGAATTGATCTGTCACTAAATATGCGAGTATGTCATTGCCATCTTTCTTCTTTTTACATAATTATGTTATTTAGTGGTGTGCATTTCATACAATAAGTCATTTTTTCTTCAACTAACATAGTAATAAGAAATGCTACAACCAATATAGTAATAAGAAGTGCTTATACATAATTCATAGTACCATGAAACATTTCTAAGCTTCACCAACATTAAAATTTATCTGTGTTATTTTATATGGGTCCTGTGTAGTTACTTGTTTATAATGTATGTTATGGGCTACAAAATTCTTGTTTTTATAATCCTCATACTTAATATGTGTCAGCATGTTTATTGCTATGAGGTTTTTTGAACTATTGATGCAGAAGCACCAGCTTTGTTTTTTAGTAATTGGTATGATTTGGGAAGTCGAGGGAAAGGTATTGCTAAACTATGTTTGCTAATGTTAGTGCAAGAAATGATTGAAAAAGGAAAACAATTTCTACTCAGTGCAGAGTTTATGATGTTTTCTTTTATTTAATGGAATATACCAAATTGACATAGTAATAATAATGATTGAATAAAGTGATAAAGGATCAACCCTAATACAAAGAGAAATAACAATTTCTAGTTAGCGCAGTCAAAAGAGCCTATGCCCATGCTGATACCAAAAAAAATAACAACATTGATATGTCCTATATGTAGTCAAAAGAGCATATGCCTATGTGCCTACCACATGAAACCACAAGAAGAAAGTAGCCAAAACACATTCTACAATGAAACAAAGTAGAAACAATTACAGGACCACACCTGAGGCAACCTAACATACAACAAAATCCGATATCTAACACACGCCAACAAAAACTAACAAACAAAAATAATAAATGCACGTGTAACCCACAAGAAGGAAGCATCCAAAAGACATGAGAATGTCTAACATACATCAAGAATAATCTAACAAACCTCAGTAAACTCAACATGCTTCGATGGTGATAACTTTGATCGACAATTGCTGACAATTACGTAACACAATTACTACTACTATTAATTAATTTTATTGCCAGTGATCAATAACTATAGCGTTGGCCAATTGAAAACGATAGTGAATGAGGGGAACGATTGGTGAATTTGGGAATTTTAACATGAAACACTGCCATATTAGGAACCTTAACATGAAACACTACCGTATATTTTGAAATTCATTAACTAAATATTAGTTTACTTATTATATGCTTTACTTCATCTAATTATTAGGTTAAATCTTGTTAGGGTTATCTAATATGTTAACTTAAGAAAATAATTAGTAATAGTAATTAGTATAGTTAAGACATCTTTAAGAATTAATTAAAAAGAGTAGGTCCCACATTTAAAAATAAAATAGGTTTTAATACTTTTTAAAAAGTGGGTCCAACCATTGCACATCAGCAATGATGTGGCATTGTGGGGACCATAAAAATTATTTAAAAGTGCCAAGTCAGTGTTGACCTGGCACTTGATTGATGGTTATTATTAATTCTATTATAGGGGATCAAATTTTAACATTTTCTAAATGTTATGATCTTAAATGTTCTCTTTGGAATGTTATGGTTAAACTTATCGATTGATGTAAAACTTATTGTCAAAATTGACCTTTTGTCCTTCTTTTATCAATAAAACAGTTTGGGCTATTTAACTTTGTCCAATTCACCCCCCAAAATAAGAGATACTTACTCAATTCTCATTAGATTCAATAAATCAAAATTTTCTATATGAACATATAAGACTTTCTCATATTTTAAAGTAAAAATAGTGACCATATACTTGGAGGTAAAGGCGCACCAATTATATTTCACCTTAATATTGTTGCATTATTCCAGTAATTCAAAGATGAATATTATACCATATTTGAAAGATATTCCAATTGAATTGTCTATAACTAAGTTTTATTAGAGGAAGTTCCTTTTTAACTGACTAAGGATTGAAATAGAATTGTTTGTTAAAATTCTCAATTCTAAGACCCTTTAGTAAGCCTTTGTATTAATTAAGAAGCAAGAAGTTAGCTTGGCTCTTTGTTATCCCACTAAAACCACTTAAAATAAACCTTACTAAGTAATGAATTATGATGGGTTGGCTGTATTTCTTAGCCTTATAACTATTCCATCACAATCGCATTCAAAAAATAACCCTTATGCTACCCTATTACTAACTCCTAATCCAACAGCAGCTTCATTATTAAGGGGCTGTGCTATAAAGAAACTAAAGGAAAATGAGTAGTAAGGAATTTGAGAATAAAGGACAAGAGCCATTTATTTATTGTGTAATGAGAGATATACATTAAGGTGTAAGTATAAGAAAAAAATGATGGAACCTCTTTATATTCAATGATGATGGCAAAGAAGAGAAAATAGTCAAGGAAAATAGGAAGACACTCACTACCTCTAAATAAGCTCAAATGATTTTTTTTTTCTTTGCATGCAATGTATGCAGTGTAAGATAATAAGGCAAATAAGGGTAGTTAATCTTTTTAAAGCAAAGCCACTTTATATTTTAATTGATAATATGAGTACACGTAATTTCACTAATGAAACCATAATCCAAAATGGACAATGTGAGATTAGGGAACTATATAATGTGAAGGTTACTATGGAGGAGGCTTAAAAATTTCCTCACTTCAAAACATTACAAGAACTTGGAATACACACGTCAAGAAGTTTAATAACCTATCATTGCCTTGGTTTCAACAATAAAGGTTTATGATATGGTGCTTACGGTTTAATGGCTTTCCATATTAAATGAGGTTTTAATCTATTTTGGAGAATAAACATTGTGATTCTAGTAATAAGGAAAACCTGCGAAACTTTTCCCAATGGAATTGTAATTCCGTCGCTAAATTTTCTAACAGTATCACAATTTTCGTAGGTAAATTTACAGACGAAATTACAATTTCCGTCGCTAAATTTACGGATGGAATTAACATTTCTATTGCTAAATTTGCCGACATAATTACAATATCCGTCGCTAAATTTTCCAACAGAATTACAATATCTGTAGGTAATTTTAGCGAAGGATAAACAATATCCTTGCTAAATTTACATATGAAATATAACATTTCGTTGGTAATTTACCTACGGAATATATCATTCCATCAGTAATTTACCTAAGGAATATAACATTTTGTCAGTAATTTGCCAACAAAATATTTTAATTTCGTTAGGAAATTTACCTATAGTAATTTTAGCTACCATTTCTCACTTCCCAACTAAATTTTCTACTGATAATCTATTGATTTTTTCTACATTTAATTTCTCTAAATAATATAATCTTGATTGAATATATAATGTAAAAATTATCCTGGTTGGTAATATAATATAAAATTATAATGTACAACAATAAGTAACTTGAAAATAACTATAAACTAAGAATTCATAAAAAAATAAGAGTAGCAAAACATCAAATAAAATCCATTTAAATATCGAAATATATAAATCTAAGCTATGCAGTTGGTGAAGGCGAACAATCTGGCTACTGCAATGAGGAGCTGCCCTTCCCCTTTAACTCATTCATCTCATTATGGAGCTGAGCTATGTACTCCGTCGACTGTCGTATCTTAGTTGTCAACATCTCCACTGTGCTCTCAAGCTGAACGACTCTCTCATTGGATGCGGACCGCCTATTAAATCCAACTGTATTGGATGTGGAGGATTACAAATAGAATGTGTTTGTAAAAGAACCTAAGTCGAAAATCCTTCCACGACGGCCCCTATTACCAACTACATCAAGATATGTTTGACTATCATCAACAGTTTCGGAGTTCTGAGACTGTCGTTCAATGTTTTCTTGTATTTGGTCCTATCATTATAATTGTTTATGTTAATAAGTGATAATTTTTAAATAATATTATTTATCAAATTAATATTAAAGTTTAAATTTTACATACATTAAGTTGTTTGCATCTTGTGTTGACGAAGGTCATACCATCATGCTTCTTAGTATAGGTGTGCAAAAAGTGCTAACGTAGTGTAGACTTCCTACCCATAGACTTTTCTTGTATCAGAATAAAATGTTTTAAGTGAACTACAATTTACAAAAATTTCGACAGAGTTTTCTCTATTTTATGATATTTATTCTTTGTTAAACAAAAAAAAAATTCTCAACAACACAATCATTCATGGCAGCATACATTTATAAAATTATTATTCTCTATAATACACATATTTTCATTATAAATTTCATACATCAAAGTACAAAAATCATAATATAAGTGTAAAGTTTAAATACTTACAAGTTTCTTTGCATGCTTTTAGTGGGTCATAGATCCTCCAGTGTGTATTGGTAGACTCTCTCCTTCCTATCCTCCCCATCTATTTGTAGAATTGCATTCTGAAATGGAGATTACCTCAGGTGTTGCCCAGTACTGTTGCCAATGACTCCATATTTCTTTAGATATATAAAAAGGTCGTACATCATTCTTGTGTATTAGCAATACATGCTAATCATATTCTAATGAAAAGAGTAAGGCAATATGATAATAAATTTTCCTATGATAGATTTAAGAATATGTATACCTTTGTAAAGGATAATAAGTCAATTACTCTTATATTTATAACACCAAATAGGTTTATGAAGAGTAATTGAGATTACAAAGAGAGAATGAAGTGAGGAGAGTGGGAGGGTCCAAAATTCATGAAAAGAAACAAGTGAGACTAAGAGTTCTAAAGGATAGGGTTCAAATAGAAAAAAGTTTCAAAAGAAGAGGTGTGAGTGTCACAAGAAATAAAAACAAGCGACCTTATATACAAAGGGAAGAAATATTAAGAGTATTTGCAATGCTAATGAATTTAACTTTGAATATTTTAAATTTGTTTACTACATAAGAATGAAAAATACTATCTAAAGTTTAATAAATAGAGTAGGTGTTTATTTTTTATGCTTGAAGATTGATTTTAGGTACATATGAAAAAAAAAAAGAAAGGCCCCTAATTTAAAGGAGCTTCAAGTGTTTGCCTAAAGGAGATGATCCATTTCAATTCATTAAAAGAATCAATGAGAACACTTATAAGCTAGATCTTCTTGGTGATGATTTAAAGCTAAAACCTTTTGAAGAGAGAGGAAGTGATGCAATCATAATAAGTACTTAGATTCTTGATCACATTAGTAGGTTAGAATTCCATTTTAAATTATTTTTAATAATTTAGAGATCTTAATTGAAGTATTATTAGTACTTAGGTTCTTAATTTAAGAAAGAGTCATATGTAACCATATATAAATGATAATAAATTTTATAAATAAGACATAGATAGTTTTCAATTTTTTTGACTTTTAAAAAATTGATAAAGTATCAATAATAAGTTTCTTACAAGGTTATATATATATATATATATATCATTTGTCAAAGGAAACTTTAAGTAATTCAAACTAGATGTTAAAGTCTACCATCCACCACACCATAGTCTCCAAGTTTAACTCCATTGAGACTTATTAGCTTATGTACTACAAAATAGTAAATTTCTTTATCTGAAGAGTGAAAGTGCTTCAACTGAAGCTCTATTATGAACTAAAGGAACTGATGAGGGGATTGCTCTATAGGTGGCAAATGATGTGAGATATTCATAGTTGAGATATCAGTAGCAGGTAGGTGTTGGCCTTAGGACACTTATGACCAACCTTTCATGGTGTAGAAGTTGTAACTCTCTGCTTCATTATAGGAGGACTTCTTTTTCACTTGCTTATATTGTGCCATAACTAACGATTTTCTATTTGTTCACAATCATATCAAATGTTTTCTCACATTTACAAAATATAGGTGTAAAGTGAGTCTAATTTAGCACCTAACATCTAGAATATGTCAAATGATGATTTAGCAACTACTAAAATGCTAAAGTGTCCCAATATGAAATTATTTGTTAACTGTGTAAACCTCCAAAAATTGACATCCATAATATATTAGCTTTAACATTCAAACTCCACCCACATTGATACATAGACAAAAACACAACCAATGATCTACAACGCCAATTTTCATAAGTTTAAAAACCAATTCAATTAACACCCCACATCAATTTGTACTCAAACCCCAAAATAAATCATTTATCAACCAATCACGATATACAAAAATAACAAACAATGACTCATTAACAACCGAAATAATTGTTGGCAACTTAATCCACAATAACAAAACCAACAAACATAAAACCATTTAACAACGAAAATTGAAGCAGAAAAAATAAACCCAAGAGCAGAGCATGGATGACCAAACTCGACAGATGGTAAACCTAAGATAATGGAAGTAGTTGGTAGAACAACCTCGGAGATGACAAATGACAAAAATCGAGGAAGATGAAAATAACAGAGAATAAAGGAAGAAGACAAATACCAAAATGAAAGGAGAGGGGGGCTTCGGTATTGTCGATTCAATTGGAAGGGAAACAATGATGTTTTCTTCCAATTTAAACGATGTTGTTTTCCTTCCAATTTAAAAGACAATACCAACTTTGTTTGAATTTACCTACGGAATGGTGTTTCCATAGGTAAATTACCAACGGAAAAAAATTTTCATAGGAAAATTCTGTTGGACCCCGAACTTTTTCTTGAAAATTTGATTTATTAAATGAAATTAAATGAGGAATTAGTGGTATTTAATGTTGTATTTGGGTAATGGTAATTGGAGCAAGTG
>JAOTAX010156303.1:0-14738 GCA_025629825.1 Erythroxylum guanchezii
AAGCTCGATATGAGGAACCAATTTAAGCACCAAAAATCAACAATTAGGAGTCAACAAGTGCACAAACATACAAGAAAATGAGGCCAATTGAC
The DNA here is from genome assembly GCA_025629825.1 of Erythroxylum guanchezii. Classification (NCBI taxonomy): domain Eukaryota; kingdom Viridiplantae; phylum Streptophyta; class Magnoliopsida; order Malpighiales; family Erythroxylaceae; genus Erythroxylum; species Erythroxylum guanchezii. The sequence goes on from JAOTAX010156303.1 coordinate 93, forward strand.
AATATAAACTTGGGCTCAATCAGAATTCTTCTCAAATCCTTGAAAATATCACCTACTCTAGAACACTTTTGAAATACCCTGAAATCGACTTTTGAAGAAATCTCAACAAAACATCTCATTACTGTATTTTTGATATCAAACTCTCTTTGCTCACACTCTTAACTTCAGAAACTAATATCACCTCTTTGAGAAATACATTTGTGCGTTTAGTTTTTATGTTGACTACAGATACAAATGGACCAATCAATGACTTATGGAAGAAACGTTGATTTCAATTCCTTGAAGAACAACCAGATGGACATCGAACCAAAGATTGATGCAGTTGGATGGAAGAACTTCTTTCAGGTCCGTGAGACAATTTACCTTAATGAAGTATATGAGTTTTGGAAGAATGCAAAGGTAGTAGAAGATACTTTAGTATCAGTGGTGGATAGATTATCGGTCATAGTAACATTGGAGTCAATCGAGAAGGCTACTAAGTGTCCATGTCTTGGTGTAAAGGTTACTCATAAAACAAAATGGATGACTCAAGCCAGTGTAGAGAAGGCACACATCAATTGACAACTTTAAGGATGTAATGGCCCTAAGGAGAAGAAGGCCTCAACTCTTGTGCCGAAGGCTAGGGTTTTACATGTGCTACTCTTCCATTGTGTTCTACTGAGAACAGGATCAAAGATTGTGGTGACGATGATAGATGAGCAATGCCTGTTCCATCTACTCAACCACCAGCCAATAGATCTTCTACACCTAATTCTCAATTTCATGGTGAGGTAGAAAAGAGACTTGAATGCCCTACCGTATGTTATGCTACTGACAAGAATCTTTAGAGATTTTGGAATTTTTCTTGAGAGAGGAAACAGAATGAAGATGAACGTTAAAAGAGTCATTAACATGACAGCTATTAGTAAAATGGGCTTGAAGAATCAGGAAAAGGAGGATACGGATTCCATGGCGAGAGCAAGGATTAAGGGGGAGCATGTTGTCAAACGTAGTTTGAGTGAAAAGGTATCTCCCACAAGGAAAACAAAATCTCAATCCACTGGAAGAATGTATACAAAAGAAAAGGAGAAACAGTAAGATGAATTAATGAAAGTTAAGACGATTTCTCAAAGAGAAGAAAGCCAGGTGCAACAGTCTGAAAGACAAGTGTCTCTGAAGAGAAAGGGGGAGACACTTCATTCAGAAAAATCCAAACAACCAAGACTATTAACCCTGTGTCAACAAGAGCAGAAGAAAGGGAAAGGTCATGTTGGAGATTTGGGAAAGAAAGCACCACAGGCAACTAGATCTTTAGTCTCAATTTTGCAAGAGGAACCAGTAAAATTGACTAAAGAAACAGAAATTAAGAGGAAGTTGGTGTTTAAGAGAACGAAACCTTAACCTTAACAAAAAAAACCCCTACTAGGCTGGTAGAAGAAAGTAAGAAGCAGAAAACCAGTCAGAAAAAGAGTACTCTAACTGATGTTCAACAAATGCAAAAGTCAGTTGAACACAGTGTAGCACAGGTTAATCCTTCTCAACCTATGAGAAAAGAGGATTTGAAACTGAAGATGATTGAAGAAGTTGAACCTGTAAGGAGTAGAAGCACAATAATCATAAGAGAACCTTAAGAAGGTTGATCAAGGTACAATTCGAACCAATATTGGTAAATAGTAGTTCAATACATCTGTTGAATCATGGAGAGAAAAGGTTATATGGTGCTCTGCGAGATGAGAAATCAGAACCATATCCAACACAGATGACCAAGCAGAAGTGCACTATTTATCCAATCACAAAAAGAACAGTGATAAAGATTGTACCTGACATACAACCAAGACCTTACATTGTATGCAATGAAGACAAGGGGAAGAAGAAAATGTATCCAGAAGGGATTACAAGTGATCTGACAGAAGATCAGATAGAAATAGAAGTGAGGAATATAGATGACGCATGTTATGCAGCTCAACCGAAAGGAATCTATGTTTCACACCATATCTCAAGAGCATTAGGAAGTCATTATGGTCGCTTCACCATTGATGAAACTCTTCAGGTAGTTGGAAGAATAACAGAAGGGCAGTACAGAACCATCAGAGTTGGAGGTATTAATTTCAACTTAGAGACTCTTGTGCACCTAATCATGCACCTTAGACCTTTGAGCTCTATACCATCAATTAAAGATATAATACACCTTCTTGGAAAACAAGTTCCAAAGCTACCTAAACCTGATGGCCTTGATCTCCCTAAAGGAAAACTATCTTTCAAACCTCCTGCTATCACAATCATTGAACTAGATGTTTTACCTTCAGAACCATTTGTTGCTACGAACTTCTTTAGACCAAGAACAACCCAACACGATCCTACTATTGGTTTGGAAGAACTTAGTCACATACAGCAAAAGAGTTATGAAGCCTTAGTCAAGGAAGTTGAAGAAATTCATGACAAGGTTGATGATCTGTGTGACTTATATGAGGAAGTAGCTCATTTACGAGTTTCTATGGAAGAAGACTTCAAGTTACTCCGTACTGATATGCAATGAATGTTCTCTGAGATTTTGAAGCATCTTTAGTCATGATTTTTGATTAATAACAAATAGGGGAGAAGAGAAGAAGAGAAAGATAGGGAGGAGAAGAGGAGAAGAGAAGAAGAAGAGAAAGATAAAAGAAGAGAAGAAGAAGAGAAATATAGCAGATGAGAAGTGAAGAACAAGAAGATAGTATAGCTTACAATTTTTCACAATTGTATATCTTCTTATTCAGTATATAAATAATACTCGATTATCTTTCTAAAATTATAATTATTTGTTATCATAAAAAGGGGAAATTGTTAAGTTAAAATGATTCACGTCTAATAATTTTGATGAAAATCAAATAATAATAATATTAGAAATAGATGAACCGTTTTGATAAAAAGGAAGAAAAACACACAAGGAAGCAAAACACAGAAGGAAGAAAACATAGAAAGAAGAAAACACAGAAGGAAGAAAACACAGAAGGAAGCAAAACACAGAAGGAAGCAAAACACAAAAGGAAGAAAACACAGAAGGAAGAAAACATAGAAGGAAGCAAAACATAGAAGGAAGCAAACACAGAAGGAAGAAAACACAGAAGGAAGCAAAACACAGAAGGAAGAAAACATAGAAGGAAGAAAACACAGAAGGAAGCAACACAAAAGGAAGAAAAACACAGAAGGAAGCAAAACACAGAAGGAAGAAAACACAGAAGGAAGAAAAAAACAGAACGAAGAAAACACAGAAGTTACAAAACACAGACGATACTAAGACAAAGACACCATAATACGTCGGACGGTTAGCTAGTTAGAGTTAGTTACAGAACTCAACTAAATAACGATTTCTATAAGAAACAAGAAAAAAGAAGCAAGAAGCAGTTGAAGACGAAGGCTATAAATACAAGTCAGAGTCGAAGACTGAACGAGTTAGTGAACAAGTTTTTGAGATCTTAGTTTTTGAAGTACTGTATCCATTGTGTAAAACACTAGAGCTATTTTTACTATAACAAAGCTCGCAACATCTTTCTAGTAAGAGAGAGGAATAGCTGAAAGCCTGAAGAGGCTAAGAGAGTGAAAATAATACTTGGTGCAAGAGACCTGAAGAGGCTCTGTAGAGAAAGAATACTTGTACATTTAGTGAAAAATAGTGGAATTTCAGAAAGAATTCTAAGGACTGGACGTAGCCCACGATTTGGGATGACTCAGGTAAAATCGTTGTGTCAACTTCTAAACTCTCTACTTTAATTTCTATTGATTTTATGCAAGTATATAGAAGTTAATTGCAATACATTGTGATATTCACTTAATAGCTTTGAATAAGTTAGTTTTCAAAGAAATATCAAAGTGGATTGTATTCACGAAAAAGAATACAAAATTCAACTCCCCCCCCCCCCCTTCTTGTGCATTTTGTATATTGTTCGTAAAGACTATACTAACAAGTGATTTACTTCAATCTGTATTATAAAGATCGATTGTGTGTGCCAGCTAAAGATGAATTGAGGAGAAAGTTATTGCTTGAGGCCCATAAAGCTGTCTTTATAATACATCCTGGAGGAAATAAGATGTATCAAGATCTGAGGTAGCATTACTAGTGATCAGGTATGAAACTTGATGTTGTAGATTATGTATCCAAATGTTTGACACGTCAGCAAGTTAAAGCTAAGCATCAGGTTCTATTTGGTTTGTTACATCCTATTTTGATTCCTCAATGGAAATAGGACAACATTACTATGGATTTTGTCACTGGGCTTCCTCTCAGTGAAAGGAAGTATGATGTTGTATGGTGATCATGGATAAGTTAACTAAGTTTGCTTATTTTCTACCTATTTGTCCTGATTATTCTTTGGATAGGCTAATAGATATATATGTGAACGAGATAGTAAGGTTGCATGGGGTGCCACAATCTATTATTTCTGATCCTAATCCTCAATTTACTTCAAGATTTTGGAAAAGTGTGCAAAAGGCTTTGAGTACTCAAGTCAAGTTCAGTACCACTTTTCATCCCCAAATAGATGGACAATTTTAACAGGTTATCTAGATACTAGAAGATATGCTTTGGGGATGTGTGCTAGAATTTTTAGGAAGTTAGGATAACTATCTTACTCTGATGGAGTTTGCTTATATCAACAATTATCATACTAGCATTGGCATGGTGCCATATAAAGCCCTTTATGGTAGGAAGTGTAGAACTTCGGTGTGTTGAACAAAATTAAGTGAAAAGAAGATGATCAGGCCTGATATTGTGAAAGATATTGAAGAAAAGTTCAAGTTATCCAACAAAGGTAGAAAACTGCCAGTAACAGGCAGAAGTCCTATGCTGAATTAAAAAGGAAAGATATTGAGTATCAGGTAGGTGACAAGGTGTTATTAAAAAGTGTCACCATGGAAGAACATACTTCAATTTGGGAAGAAAGGTAAGACCAACCCATGATACATTGATCCTTATGAGATTCTTAAGAGAGTCGGACTAATAGCTTATCCGTTACCTCTTCTTAGAGAATTGGCCAAGTTACATGATGTGTTTCACATTTCCATGTTGAGAAGATATTGGTTGGATGATAAACATAAGATTCTCGTTCAAGAAATTCAAGTACAACCAGATTATACTTATGAAGAAGGACCTATATCTATCTTAGCTAGAGAAGTTCGACAACTCGGAAACAAGCAAATACCTTTGGTAAAAGTACTCTAGAAACACCATGGGCTCGAGGAAGCAACATGGGAACCAGAAGAGACCGTGAGAGCTCAATATCCTCAATTATTCTCATCACGTATGAATTTTGAGGATGAAATTCTTTTAAGGGGGAGAGAATTGTGAAGCCCCAAATTATACCCTAGTTGAAATGTTACATGTTTATCAAAGTATATATGTTATAGGTGTTAAAATTGTGCTATGATTTGAATGTGAATTTCATATGTCTAGAATTTTGGTCTAAAGGATTATATTTAGTGATTTGGCATTAATTGATACCATTAGATAATTAATATATTAAAATATACATTTGGACTAGGAAAATTTTCAAGTGGTAAGTCAAGTTAGGAAAAGGAAAATTAGAATGACTAAGACTATGAATTAGTGACATTTGACATAGCTAATGCATTGACTTTTGACAACATTGGTTGAGTGATAAGTGGCTTAATAGAATTGTGACATTTGGCTACCATATATGAAGACATGTAGATAGCTTTAATGAAGGACAAGTATCACACTTTCATGTGTGACATGTGGCCAGTGTAAACCAAGACACATTGCATTCAAAGAGTCAGGCGAGTGATGATTCATCTTTGCCTTTGAAGTTTCTGCAGCCTTCTCTCTACACTTTGCTCCTCTCCACCAAAACCTCTTACTCCCTCTCAACTTCTGGAATTTTGTTTAATTTTGGATCATCTTCACTTGGAATCTTTGTAAGTTACTGCATTAAGAAGCAGATCCGACTATTTTTTATGCTATTGTCCTGTTAGTATTGAAATTTGCATCTTGATCTTAGATGTGTGCTGATTGCTTGGAAGGGCTGCATTAGTTGGTTCATTTCAGTAAAAATTTGAAGTTAAGAAGGTAAGGGAATGCTAAACTTGAATGCATGCTATAATATAGATTATTTGATGCTTGAGTTGGATAGGATATGTCTTGAATTGATGATGAATTGAGGTCTGGAACATGATACTTGTTTGATAGCTTTTGCTTTGGATGTTGCTACCTGAAAGATCATGGATTGTGCGATGCTTAGTGAATGATTTTTGAATTAGTTTAGACATGAATTTGATGAGGCATTGAAGCATGAATAAGGTAGAATTGAAATGAAATTGATGGAATTTGGTGAAGCAGTGTCAAATGGAAGTGAAGAAGTTAAGTTTTAGAAATAAATTGCAGGTTGTGGGTAAGTCAACCTACAATTCACTCATCTCACGATTGTGGGATTTATAAGACACATTCCCACGATCGTAGGAAATGGTTAGGAAGGTGAAAAACTTGGTTTTGTGCAATTGTTGGACTATATAAGGTTAAGTCATTTTATTTGGTACATTGGGACTTAATTGGACTTGTTTAAGGTGTTAAATGAACTTAAATTGATGTTAGATTAATTGAGTAAAAGTTAATTTAGTTATGGATTGTTAATTGAGGTAATTACTTAAGGAATGTGTGGTTAGTAAATAATGTGTCTAATGTTGAAATGTATGGTGTGTTCAAGGATGAATGTGTCCTTATGAACACAAATGTGTTTCAAAGGATTTATGTGATGTAAATTGAATATGATTGTTTGTGAATTGGGAATTTGTGTAATTATATGTAATGTGTAAATACATAATGTATTAGTTGGTACATTATTACAAATGTTTATGTTCCTAAGGTATGTTAAGTTGTTGGATTTCAGAAAAATGGAATAAAGGCATATGTTACACACTACATCTTTTGCATGTGATTCTAAAATTTGAAATGTTTTGTTTTTAAAACTTCCAAGTCCTAGTTGTGGCTAAATAGGCATGCCTAGAAGGGTCTGCAGTTGCTTTTATAACTATACACTAAGGTGTCTTTTGTAACCAGACACTAAAGTGTCTTCTATGACTTGACACTAAGGTGTCTTCTATGTGAGACACTCTGGTGTCTTCTAATTTTGGACACTTCTATGTCTTCTATTTCAGAGACTTAAGTCTCTTCTCTTTTAGATACCAAACATAGGTATCTTCTGTTCTAGCCCTGTTACCCACTTCTATGAAAAGGATTAGTAGGCTAACTTATTTTGTATTCTGTTACATGCTCAGTTCTGATATAATCAAGCTCTGTTATGAAATAACTAAGTTCTGTTATGATATAATCATATATTGTTTTGATACAGTCAAATTCTGTTCCTGTACTTTAAAGTTATGTTTTAATAAAATCATAGACTATTTTGACACAATCAAGTTCTATTCTAGTACTTTAAAGTTTTTTTTATGATATTATGGTATTCTGTTCTAATACTTGTAAGTTTTGCTTTAAAGCCAATATATCCTGTTTTGATATGTTGTATTTTGTTTTGAGATATATATTGTTTGGATTGCGCTTTAATATGAACTATTAAAGATTCCTTGAGATGTGATCTGATTTTGTATATGTGAATGTTTAACGACTGTTAGAAATAGTCGCCACATTATATCTATTTTAGTTATTTCCCTACTAAGCTTTACGCTTAGCATGGTGGTTTTACCTCCGTGTAGGTTCTGATAAGAAGGTTTAAAAACTGGCACAAAGACAACCTCAGTGGCCATGGAGATTGTGTTTTGTTTTGGAAATGTTCAATTTTTTTATAGTTGTATTTAATGTAATGAGACATATTGGAATTTATATTTTGTTTGATGGTTTGTAATAACCTAATACAGGTTGGATTTGGATTTAACGCTTGTATGTGATAAGTACCGTATGTATGTTATGTTCTGGATATGACCCAACCTGTGAAATGAAATGTATGTTACTTTAGTTTCTTGAAATGCTTTATCATGTTTTGGATTGTTTTAGTATTGTTTGTGTGGCATCTACAAATCCTCTTAGGGGTACGTGGGTGTTAGAGATAATGAATAAATATGGGTCAAATTTGGGATTGAAAGAAGAAGGTTAAATTATTAAAAAAATCTAGAACTTATACTCAATTTTGTAATACTAGATTAAACTTTAAAAATTGGCACTAAAATGTTCTAAATTTAAGCTTTTTCACAAAATAGCTTATTTTTAGACCTTTTTATAATGGTTCTTACATTGCTAGCCATATTAACTAAAAATTTTCCATATGGTTGATGCAGTTGCTACCTCTTTTTCTATCTTTATTTGAATCTTTTCTTTCACTTTCTTTAATTGCCAATAGAGAACTCTCTAGTAATCAATGCAACCAAGGGGATAACTTCATTCTTAAAGCAAATTTTACAAGATGGATATCGAGCATTTTCTATTGGAAGGGAGAAAAATGAAGAAACATAAGCAACACAAATAAAGGTAAAATGTGTTGGTTTGGCTTGTAGTTTCTAGAGCACATACTAAAATAGAGATAAAGGCATATATAGAGTTTCTTTTAGGTGGAGTAATCTTGAATTAGTTTGTTAAAGAGAAAAGTCATTAGTTTGGAAATAAAATTAATTAGCTTTCTGGGGATAAAAGAGTTTTGAGATTTGAAGAACCTTTATTACTAGCATTGCATTATTATCTATATTATTTTTAAGGATATATATAAACATTCTTCAAACGACTTGAAGTCTCATTCTTTACACTTGTTACAATAATATTGAAATTTATACTAAAGTTTTTTTTAAAGACCTTAATCAAAGTTGATTGTTTTTTTAAATATTGACATAAAAAAGAGCAGTTATTTTGATGAAAGGAAAATATCGGACTCAAGATTGCATATAATTATAAAAGTCAATGATCACTAGTTTAGACAATTTAGAAGAAAATTAAAGGATATAAATTTTTTTTCAAAATTTCCATGTTCTTCAGACACCAATATAGAATCATATCCTAATCAATTTGTTATACAAAACTTGAAGAGGGTCGAGGAATTTAACCTTAAGAAACAAAGCATATCACATCCTATTTGATCAAAATAGGAATAAATATTTAGATGACAATAGTTGCAAACATTATGAAACCTGGCTTAGGTACTAATGGTTAGATGAATTCAAACAAATTATTTTTCATAAGTTGTTATCAACTTTATAAACTTTTTATGGCCTTCACCTTAATTTTCTCCTACTCTAATTTTTTGGAACCTAGTATTTTTCCTATCATTCTTATTCCAATTGATTTCTTAAATTTAATTTTTTGGACATTCAATAAAAATTTTCCAAAAGTAGACTCATAACGTTTTTAACACTATTCCTAATGTCATTAGAAAACATCATCCACTAATATAAAGTCCAATGCATATTGATTAATTAATTATCTAATTTTATTTTATCACTCTCAACATTTTTCATGATATAAGTAACTTTATATAATGGTAGTGAAATATAAATCATCTTATAACTCTATAGTCAATTTGCTTTAAAATACCTATACTTGTACTGATTATGGCAGATGGAATTTTTAAAGCACTAATTCCTGTTATAATCAAGCCTTTAAAAAATAAAAAACAAATAAGAAGATAGCTTTAGTGACTTTCCCAAATGATCCCAATATTCTATCTTACTAATTAAGATTCGTGCCATATATTTCAGTACAATCCTTTCTCTTAATGCCCAAAAATTATTATCAAATATTCTAAATGAGCTTAATAATGACTCATAAGATGTCTGGCATATATTTTCCATGCTTCCTTTTTTTAGAGATGTGCTCTAAAGACAATCATCTTTAGCACTTATTGTACAAATCTTTATGATTAATAAAATGCATTTTAGTTAATTTGATGTTCATGTTCTTTATGAATTGATAATGATCTTAAATTGAATTAATGAAGTCCTTAATACATTACATAATATGAAGGAAATCATGATGAGATCATGATAATGAGATTCCTATCATGTGTAATTATGTTAGTATCTAAATTATCCTTAGCCATAAGATTAATGAGATGGGACATTATTAATCCGGACAGACTAGCACATTTTATACTCCTTGATTGGATCAAGCAGTGGATCTCATAAGCTGTAAGCATAAGTTGTTTAGAGTTTACATGTGCATGCCTACTAAGAGTAGTAAGTACATTGGTTGACCTGCTATAAGACCATCATATGGATAATCTATTCTAGTGTCAATGATAGTCTCATCATAGCAATGGTGAAAATATCCTTGAACTTAAGGTGCTCAAGGATACCTTGGATATTGATCTTGTACTTTGACTCTGTTCCTCGTTGTCTCTCAGAGGTTGCTCATAGGGTAGTGATTAGGTACAACTTGAGGTATTCGAAGGCAACTGAGTAGCTAATAAAGAATTCACCACTCCTGATAGAATGAGATGATACTTGTGGCATCTTTTCAGGGTCATTACTCAAGAATCTTTGGTCAAAGTGGAAATGTCATGAAGATAGTCTTCATTGACATATCTTATTGAGTAATGAGCTTTGGGGACAAGGACTAACATCACTTGGGTTAGATGTGACATAGTCAGTCTAGTGGGAGTTGACATTTTAACCATGCTTTGAACCAAATGGGGGCATAGATGGGGAAAGGATGAATTACACGGGAACATTGTCTATGAAATAGGCAAATCACTAACTTTCCAATCAATTGGGGGTCATGATGTGTTACTAGATATCGCTCATGACTTGTTTAAATTAAGTGTTAATTTTAGTGGCCAAGATAACCGAGAACCTAATGGGTCACACGCATTGGAGAACTGAAGAATAAGTAAAATGGGTTTGAATAGTGATCCAAGATATGATAGCATGTTTCGAGATTGTCTCACAATATGATCATGGTAAGAAACATTGCAAAAGAATGAAAGAAACTGCAAGCTTGGAAATTTTCCAGATTTCCAGCAAACGTTTCAAGCCAAATTAAATGGCATTCATGGCCAATTATTTCCATTATTCCTCCATACATGATGGGGGTTAGAGGAGGCCAAAATTTGGTAGAAACTCACTCATTTTCGTGCATAGTATTGTAAGAAAACTAATGAGAAATGTGAAGAGTTCATCTTACACACTCTTATTCTCTAAACTATTCTCTTGAGAACATAAATCAAAGCTAGCACTTTGTGCGTATTCTAACCATTCTTCCTAAGAGGTTTCAGGCTTTGCCCTTCATGAAGATATCATTAGAGACATCCTCCTTTGGTTTTTTTGGTTTACAACAACCCGAAGAGGCAAAGACAACGAAGAACAAAGGCATTTGTAAGGTACACATCTTAAGTTAATGTTTTCTTTACTACATCTAAAGGAACATGTTTGATTCTGTATTTTCCAGGTTTCATTTTAGTTTATACTATGTATTTTATGATATGTGATGTGTGTGATGCATAATTGAAACCCATAAGTGGTATCAGAGCCATCTTGTGCCTATTAGATGTAGTTTTTATTACATGTGCAATAGGATTATGTGGTTGTGACTGCTGTGGGTCTGTTCTCAGAAAATTCAAAATTAAATTATGAAATCTTTTCACAATTTTCTCTCATGAAATATTTGTAGATGGTTTTAGTTATTGAAAATTGATTTCAATGTGATTGAAATATTTATCGTCAAATTTCTAACAATATGCTGGAAAACTGTTTTCAGCTGAACGTATGTTATTGGTTGACTAAACTAATGAGGTTTAACATGTTTTTCATGGAATTTGATTCTGGAAATTTTATTTAAACATATGTAGAATGTTTTTGTGCCTCTTGAATTTTTCTATAATTTATTACAAATTTTTAAATAAATTTTCAAACAGTAATCAGATTTGGTCGATTTTGAAGAAATCGATGGATCTGTTTTGTTTGTTAATTTTGTATGCTTATGTTTGTTTCCAGAACTTTATCAAAAAAATTTATGTGAAAAAAATATGTTATTTTGATGAATGAAGCATTCCAAAATGAATTTTCTCAAATAAAGATTTCGAGAAAAAAATTAGATGTCAAAATTTTCATTTTTAGCATCTCAATGGTGTTTCGGTTATCTTGATAATTTTTGGGTGATTCCAAAATTATTTTGATGAACTTGAATGACTTGGAGATGTATGGAATGATGATTTGATGTTCTAGAAATTTAGGGAAATCTTGGAAATTAATTTAAGTAGAGCATTATTGTATAGTAAGACTAGAAATTGGCGTATGAAACAAAATTAAAATGTTTAATTTTGACATCAAATAATCAATTTTAAGGTGAATTAATTTTTAACTAATTTTTGGAATTAAGAGTTTAATTTAATTTGATTAATATTAACTTCTAAAGTGAAATGACATTCAAGATTAAATTTAGCCGAGATAACATTTAGGAAGAAATTTGATTTAAGAGTTGAATCAACGTCCAAAATGTAGGATCCATAACTTGTCATAACGAATTTTGATGTATTTCATTTTATGCATTAGAGGATGCATGTTAGGGGTATTAATGGGCTTACATAATGGATGGTTATGGACTTAAGCCCAATATAATTGGGGTGTCCATATCATGCCACATAGTTATAGTAATTATATATATATATGATATATACAAGACCATCCTAGTTAGATGAGACCTAAGTAGAAACCCCTCACTTAGAATATTAAAACTAATGCCTTCCATTAATATGGTGAGAACCACATTTTTTTTAGAGTTAGGGTTGTTGGGCAAGCCCAATCCCACTCTACACGAATATGTTCGAACCATGGGAATAGGGTTTTCATATTAACGGGTTGGTTTTAACTAAAAGCATTGATTTGTTGGGCAAACCCAATACCTTCTTTTGGTCAACTTCCTCAAAGTAGTTGAGCCATCTATCAGGAAGGATCGTAAGGTTGTGTTGCTCATGGACTCTTCTAGTTTGAGGAGGAAGACCAAAAAGAAGAAGAAGTCCACAAGGCCTAAGGGAGGTGTGCTCAAAAAGAAAGCTAAAGAGACTGCCCCTAAGGGAACATGCTTCTACTGTGGCAAGGATGGCTAGATGCAGAAGAAATGTAAGGCTTATTTGTAGTCGCTGATACAGAATAAGGCATCAAATGCTCCATCTACTTTAGGTATGTTTATTATTAATATTAATATTGTTTCTAATAATAACATAAGGGTATTGGATATCAGTTGTTTTTCCAAAAAGCTTTTAATTATTTCAAAAACATCTTTATAGCTCATACTAATTCTACCTCATCTTAGTCTATTCTAAAAGAACTTATGCAGGATTGTAGTACTTAGTAGGAAGAAAAAGCATTAAGTAAGCCTATCACTATTCAAGAGATAAAAAAACTCCTTAAAATCTCTAAATCCTCACAAAGCACCTAGTCCTGATGTCTTTAGCCCTTATTTCTTTAATAAATCTTGGAACTTGACTAAGAATATTATGATTGATACTATTTTGGAATTTTTCAACAAAGGAAAGATATTATATGAAATCAATAGCATCTTTTTTACTCTCATTCCTAAGAGTGTGAGCATATGAGTTTCTTTGATTTTTTACCCATTTCTTGCTACAACATAATATATAAAATCACTTCCAAGATCTTATCTCAAAGGTTGAAAGAAGTTCTTCAAAACTATATTGACCTTTCCCAGAGGGCCTACATACTAGGAAGAATTATGGTTGATAATATTTTGTTAATGTAGGAACTTGTTAGAACCTATTCTAACAGAAGAGGAAGCAAGAATTACATTATAAAAATATATTTAAAGAAGGCTTATGATAGTATAGGTTGACAATTTATTCTAACACCATTTATGCCTTAGAGTTTCCTACAATTTTTATTTAGTGGATCTCACCATGAATCACTTCTCACCATGAATCACTACTCTTTCTTTTAAAATCCTGGTGAATGGTCATCCTATTGAATCTTTCAAAAGCTCTAAGGGAATTAGAAAAAGAGATCCCATATCTCCTTATATTTTTTTTCTTGTTATGGAATTCTTCACTAGAACCCTAAAGAGAATTGCAGAGAGAACAAAGGCCTTCTGTAACATAACACTCCAATAGAGCATATTCTCGAGCATATTAGAGGATATTCAAGGCTATACTCTATTAAAGTGATATGTTAGAAAACAATTCACAAAAAGTTTTCCACCTTACCTATAATATCATATAGCACGGAGGCATTTTAATCAATAAATTGCCAAAGTTCGACCTTACTTCTAAAAATACCTTCCATATTTATCCTGTGTAAACCATATAAAGGAAAACTCAACTTTCTTTTAAATTGTCTTAACAATACATACATATATATATATATGTATGTATGTATGTATTAAATATAATGCTAAGATTTATGAAATGTTTTGATATATATATATATCTTTATGTCTTTTGAATATTACACAAATTGTGATATACTGTCGATTGCTACTTGGTGTATGTTTTGGGTATTAAATATAATGCTAAGATTTATGAAATGTTTTGATATATATATATATATCTTTATGTCTTTTGAATATTACACAAATTGTGATATACTGTCGATTGCTACTTGGTGTATGTTTTGGGTATTAAATATAATGCTAAGATTTATGAAATGTTTTGATATATATATATATATCTTTATGTCTTTTGAATATTACACAAATTGTGATATACTGTCGATTGCTACTTGGTGTATGTT
>JAOTAX010156371.1:0-14728 GCA_025629825.1 Erythroxylum guanchezii
TTTTTGGATGACTTAGATAGATTTGTACATATTTTCCTCTTTCATGTAGTACCTTTGTACTAGATTTTGGTTGATGTGCATGTAGTAAAGCTTGAAAGGCACAATGTATACTTTCAATTTTGAGGAATGAAATAAGGAAAAGTTGGTTTTAATAATCTTGTGATTTGTCGTATGACAATTTATAAGCAAATAATATTATGATGCCATATGAGGTGACTGTAGTGATCGAACGTAGCTCGCCTGTATCGTAGGATATGTACCGGAATGACCTTCGGGCGTCTCGGTGCGTACTCTGCAGTAAGGGGGCGCTACATAAGGTTTGAATGATCAAGAGACGTGATTAAGGAAACATACCTGGAATAGTCAAATTGAGCATGCATTATACATTACACCTATACATATGTGTACAACTGAATGTTTATGTGATTATGCAATTAATAATGTCTGTGCAATATGTGTATTGCATAATGTTGATATATAGGATAGAACATCCGCATCCAGACATTTCTGGATCAAGGAAGCAAATACTAATCTGGAACGTATTGTGAGTCGATCGAGATGTTCTCACTTTCATTGTTTGTTATGTTTTAAATTTCTATATTGAATTACTACTAAATGTGAACGTGATTGAGACAATTTTGGACATTAATAGTCTGAGGAGTTTGATAAATGTGAGAACATAGGAAGTGCTTCATTGAATGTGAATGTGAATCAAATAAGTGATTCTCAACATTTTTGTTGAATGTTGAACATCGATCTGATGAAAAAAGTGAATGTGAATATGAAATTGAACGTAAGTGATTGATTAAATATATGTGAATGTGATGCATTTCTTTACATGAATGCATGACAATTGAAAGGTTGTTGTGACTGGGGTAGCCTCTGAAAAAAAGCTTAAAGCTCAAAAAGTAAAAAAGAGCTTAAAGCTCAGAATGTGGTAAGAGCCTCTAACTCATTATGTAAAATGAGCCATGTATCCTCAACAGATAATGGACATTTATTAATGAGACTGGTATCCACAATGGATACGAGGCAGTTATAGGCACTCAGTCATAACAATAACAATTGAAAGTGAGTCTCATAAACATTGCATATATAATTGATATGTATGTTTTAAATGATCGAAATGAATTGTTGACTGCTTTAAATGTGGAATAAGTGATCAAAGTGTTATGTGATGCTATATGATTATTGGTGAAATGATGTGTATTATATGACGACATGAAGTGTATGTGAAATTGAAGTATGAACTATTGTGTTATGTGATATGAGTGAGCCATTGAGGATGGTCCGCTCACTGAGTTCTCAAAACTCACCCCAAAATTGCAACATTATTTTTTAGGCTCAGAGGAGTTACCCCATTAAACCAATTGGAGGCTAACCACTGCATGCGGATAAGAGTTAGAGGTCAGGATCAGTTGTACCTACATATGTCTACAGTCTTTCTTTTGTATTTTAAAAATTGTATTACTTAATTATTGCACAATATTTATACAAATTGAAAAGTGTACTAACTGTATGATTGGAAATGTTTTGTAATGGGCCCAGATGATTACTAGAATATATGATGATGTGTTAATTGTTTGTAATATTTGCAGTTAAAATTATTTTTCAATAAAATGGGTGGAAAAAGGTTTATTGATCTTCTAAATGTACGTGTGATGCGAGACAAAATTGCAAGGAGTATGATTGTTTGACTTTTCTAGCATGTCACCCTCATAGAGTATGTTCTTGAATACTATTGGTATGTTCGGGAATATGCCCTATGAGAGCGGAGTGCTATAATAAGTGCGGGGGAATCATAACATATAGTTGGCTTTTAAGTTAAGAATGGGTGTGGTTGTAATAAATTGTATCTCTACTCTACATTTTTCCTCTTCTAAAATTGATCTTCTTATTCTGAATAAATAAAGGAAAAGAAAAAAGAAGAAAGAAGAAAGAAAAAAAGAAAAGGAGGGAAGAGAAGACAAAAAAGAGGAGAGATATATAAAAAAGAGAGAGAGAGGGGGTAAGGAGTGTTAATATTGTTAATTGAAAGGCAAAATTTGATTTTTTATGCTTCATTATGCTATATTACTTTAAATGCTTAACTAGTTATGGGGCTTTAAACTTTTATTTTCCTTTTTCCCACCTTAGCCCAACCCCATTAAAACCAAAATAAAGACCTTCAAATTGATGTTTATGATTGATATGAGTGGTGGAGATTGCATTAGTAAGTAAGCTTATGGTAGATACCTTACATGAAATCGATGATGAGTGAATATATCCTGCCTTTGAATGTTTGAAAGGATGGAGAGTCGAGTGAGAGTCTATCACATTTGTTAATGGTTCTTTAAATTGAAGTACGTGTTAATTTTGGCTAAGTATGTGGAGAATAGCTTATTCATAAAGTATTATCAGTTTTAATTTCTTAGGTTGAGTTTATTGAAATGGATTTTGATATCTTTAACTATTATTTGGGAAATTTTTTGTTATTTTGTATAGTATAGTGCTCTTTATTTTATTTGGGGACAAACATAGTTTAAATGTAGGGGAATTGTTGTCTCTAATTTCTATTGAGTTTGCAAGCCTTTATATTTTGACTTTGGGTACAAATTATTATGTTTTAATCCAAAGTTGAATGGATTGAGTGAAAATGACGTGAATGTTACATAAATGTTGAATGGAGAATTTTGTAAATGTTGCATGAAAAACAAGAAAACTTATGCATGAAAGACTGAAAGATGACGTGACTGTATTTCATGAATGTTACATGAAAAAAAAATTGCATGAAAATGGTGTGACTAAGTGTCATGACCATGACAACCCTTATCATGGGTGTGACAAGGGAGTCATGCCATACAATTCTCTTGCAGTCACTTTTATGGTAAATTGTCAGACATATAGGTGACAGCGAAAGAAACCTAAAACTAAACCTAAACCTAGATTCTAGAATAAATAGAAAAACATACAGAAAAAAAGAAGGCTAAAACAAGAGGGCAAAAACAAAAGCTAGAGGTAGATAACAAAGAGCAGGCGCTATTGAGAAAGAAGGGAAAAAAAGAACAGAGAGAGTAAGAGAGTAGAGGTAGAGAAAAGAAGAAAAACATAATAAGGAGCAATTGCGTGAGGAATAGAGCAAAGGTAGAAGGCGAGAGCCAACACCAAAAAGTTCATCTGGGTAGGAGATCCACCACTAGCTTCCTCATCCAAGAGTTCTTTTTGTTTTTGTTCATTCTTGTTTCATCTCTGCTACTATTATTGATCTCCTTTATCTTTTATCTCTTAAACCTGTTTTCCTTTGTTAGAGTTTGATAGTCCATTTTGGCTACTTACTCTGTTTATTGCTTCAAGACTTCTCTGTTACTGTTAACTATAGGATTGAAGTGTATAAAGATGATGAACTTTTTTTATTCCATGATGGGCTGATTACTCAATCTTGAGAATCAATGTAGCTAATTTAGTCGATTATGCATGATGAAGGGACTATTTTGTTGTCTTATTATTTACTATAGTTTCCAAGCTTATTGGATGTAATAGTGTGGACAACCTTTACATCATTTTGGTATTAAATGAAGGATTGAGAGAAGAATTTTAATATTAGAATGAGAAACTATAGACGCTTAAGTTTTGAATTAGAAATATATTGGCTTAAGTGGGTAATTATTAGTTAGGTTTACATAATTAATTTGGAAGATAAACTTGTCCAATACGAAAGTTAGATTTAGTTTATTATTTGAATTGATTTTAGATATCAACTGGTAATTTTATCTAGTTAATTATCTAATTAATTCCCCTTATTCATGCATAGGAGATTAAATTAGTGAAGTTAATTTCTCAAGAGTTTCCATACCAATTGATCAAATCATTCTTGCTTTATGTTAAATTAGTCTACTATTTAGTTTAATTGCTTTATTTTCTTTAAAACCTTTTACTTAACAAATCAGGATAGAATGTTTAAGATTGTATTTTTTTAATTTTTATTCTAGGTTAAATTGAGTTAACCAATTTCACCTCCTAAAGAGACAACCTTGGGTATTTGACTACAATTACCTTGTATACTTGCGAGTAGGATAGCCTAGGATTTTTTAAGAACTTAGTTTGACACAACAATTATAGGAAGCTCAACGTTACGACTGAGTGGTTGGACATGCTTTCTATTCCTTCCTTGATGGATACTCAGGCTACAATCAAATTTTCATACGTCCAAAAGACCACATTCACTTATCCCTATAAGTCCTTTGCCTACAAAAGAATTCCTTTTGGACTTTGCAATGCACCAATTACTTTTCAAAGTTGTTTGCATGACAATGATATTTGTAGATATTATTAAAGATATTATGGAAGTGTTTATGGATGACTTTTCAGTTTTTAGAGAATCTTTTAAGCATTGCTTGAAAAATCTAGATATAGTTCTGCAAAGGTGAGAGGAATCAAATTTGGTTCTTAATTGGGAAAATGCAACTTCATGGTGTATGAAAATGTGGTCCTAGGGCATAAGATATCAAGCAAGGACATAAAGTGGAAAGGGATAAAATGGAAGCCATTGAAAAGCTTCCACTACTAGGTAATGTCAAAGGCGTGTGAGCATTTTTAGGGCATGCATGATTTTATCACCACTTCATTAAGGATTTTTCTCTTACTAGTAGATGCCTTACAAATCTATTGATTAAAAGATGTGCTTTGTCACTTTGATGTTAGTTCTTTGCATGCTTTTGATAGGTTAAAGGAGGTGCTTACTTTAGCACTTATATTGACATTATCAAATTGGTCCCTACTATTTGAGATTGTGTGTGACATGAGCAACCAAGCAATTGGATGCGTATTGGGATAGTGGAAAGATAAAAGGTTACATGCAATCTACCATGGAAGGAAGACCATGATGGGAACACAATTGAATTACACTAAAATCAAAAGGGAGCAATTAGTAGCGGTAATATTTGCTTGTGATAAGTTCCATTCTTACTTTTAGATTCAAAAATTATTATTTTCATAGATTATGTGATGTTATGATATCATTTCACTAAGAAGGACACAAAGATAAAATTATCTACTGGGTACTGCTCCTTTAAAAATTTCACATCAAGATTAAAGTCAAGAAAGGAGCGAAAAATGTGGTGACTGACTACCTATCATATATAGAACGAGGAGAGGTGCAACTAAATGAAGAAATTAATGAACAATTCCCCAATGAGGCCTTATTATTGGTAAATCACCTTTTCATTCTATGGTTTGCTAATATAACAAACTACAATGTATGTGGTATCCTTCCCATATATTTATCTTTATCAACAACAGAAGAGGTTTTTATTTGAATGCACCCATTATCTTTGAGAAGAACCTGTTTTATATAATATTTATGCTAATGGTTTGATTTGTAGGTGTGTTCTAGAAGATGAGATCTTGAAATACTAACTCAATGTCATAATTCATCTTATGCAGGCCATTATGGAGCAAATAAGATAGCAGCATATGTGTTGGATTGTGGGTTATTTTGGCCTAGATTGTTTAAGGATGTTCAAGAATATGTGATCAATTTTAGCAAGTGCTAAAGAGTTGGAAATATTTCAAAAAGAAATGAGATGGCCCTTTCCAGCATCATGGAAGTGGAATTTTATGTATAGGGGTTGAACTTTATGGGACCTTTCCCATCTTCTTTTAGAAACATATTTATCTTAGTAGGTGTGGATTATGTTTCTAAATGGGCTGAAGCAATGACAAATCTATTAATGACAACTACAAAATATTTGTTCTTCCAGGGTATATGGTAAACCACTAACCTACATTGGTTGAATAATATACCCCAAAACCTAACATTGGTTGACCTCTAACCTAAATTAGTTGACAAGTGCACTGGAAAACAAGTTTTTCAAAACTTCTCAAGTTATTTCAAATATCAAAAGGCACTTATTTGGAAAAAAAAAAACCTTAATTCTTAACCATTTCAAAAGTTCTTTAATAATATATTGATACACCAAGAGAATTTTCTTTAGATCCTTCCAAATTTTCCTTTGGATTATGAAAAAGTATATATAATATGATCTAAGTAAAAAAGATCATTTAATGATTGGGGGCTTAATTCATTGAAATGCTAAGATAAGACTATAAGAAGGATTATAATGATTTACCTAACTCATGCATGATTGCTTCTTATTCTTGGTTCTGTACTTAAATTGCATATTTGCTCCACTTTGCTCATTTTTTCCATTTGTTAATTGTTCAATTTATTTAGTTGGCTCTTTTGCTTACTTTTCCTTTCTATTGAACTTCATCATTCACATACTGCTTGATTCCATTATAATAAAGCGACTAATATCACCAAAAGTAGTAAGTTCTTCATTATCATTAAAATAATGTGTTATGACATCAGTTAGTCAATAATATCTCCTTTCTTAATAGCAATAAGGAATTTAGTGATATTGGAGAAAATAAGTAATATTAAGTAATCTCCCTTATATTAAAGCAATTTATTGCATGCTCCACCTTAACTCGTGCATAATGAATGATTGATTTAAATATCACTTATTTACTTGATTTATCCTATGCTTTCAAGAAATTAAGAATATATTTCCTTTGAATGCAATTTTTCAAGAATTAAAGAGAATTATAAGCAAAAATACAAAGAAATCATAAATTTAGGCTAAATATAATCTAGCAAATGGTATTATGCTATCCCGTATCCCTACACATTATCGAAGAATGATAGACGGGAGATCTTATGGCAGTGAGAATATCTTAAAAGCAGTACGACTTAAGAAATTATTACAGAGAAATACATAGCCTAATAAATGGGCATGTCAAAGCTTGTGTCCTCTCCATGAAGTTACAAAAACATACATGAGCTAGGATATAACCATGTCTTAGAACATAATTAAGGAAGACAAAACTTATATAGGTGGCAAAAAACCTTAATCTAGGAATCCTTTATCATTCTTTTCCATTATAAACCTAGAGTTAGTTTCCATAAGGTACAGGTACCCTAGGGAGATCAATTTTAGTGTTTTTTTTTTGTAGAGAATAGGATTTGTGATCATCCTAATAGATCAAAGCTAATTGGAATAAAAAGATTTCATCTACAACTCTTTCTATCTTGATGTTTTTTATTTTATCACTTATGTTTATTAATGAAAACATGATCTGTGGCTAGTTTGTTTTTATATGTTTAGATATGAGAATTGTAGTATTGTCTTTATTAAGGATTGATTCAATATTATTTATAAAGTGGGATTTGTTTATATGCACTATCTTTAAATAATCTTAATGTTAAATTGCTTATATTGGAGATTAGATCTGATAATAATTTGCACAAGGATGATTTAAGAGAACTTGCCTATGAGTGAACTGTAGATTATATATTAGCAGTTGCTAGGTTATTAGAGATAAACTTGCATAAAACCTCAAGAGTTAGGGTCATACCTGTAAGGAATTTCACAGAACCTAATACATTTATAGGGTGTTTAATTGGATAAAGATCCAGATTAATAAAATTGAAAATATATGGCTATAACTTTAGAGAAAAATTTCAATAGTAATTTAAGTTGATCCAGATTATAAAACCCTAGAATTTTAATGAATCATGACCACAAAGATGATTTTATAGGGAATCCTTATATAGACATTACATATATTATTCTCCACTCTACTATTTATTTTGATTCTATTGAAGAAAGAATGAATAAATTAGGCGATTAAATTATTTTGAGTTAGTTAATAGTGTAATACCATAAGTGCTTGTTGTAGCTATAGCTAGTATTGGCAAATATGGGTCGATCCCACGAGGACAGTGAGTATTAGTAATTACTATTGTTCTATCATATAGCCTAAGAATTGATTGTGAGTTGAATTAAAGAAACTAAAATTAAGCAAATGAAATAAAAGCACGATTGAGGATTATGAAGCGCTAAGTTAATTACCAATATCAAGTGATTAGTGCTTAGGTTTGAATTCCCTTATACCTTAGCAGATTGAACTTTTGTTATTCAATTGGTTTGATGATTTATTGGACTGTGGAGACTCCTATGGTATTTTAGTAACTGACCTTGAATCTACTAACAACTAATCCTTAGGTTTCTAACTGAATTACTTAGGTTAAATTTATAGGATTGTGTTAGAATTTTATGAATCCCTCTATTAAGTTTGACCATAATCTGGAAGATTTATGTCGTCTTATCTCTAAGGTTATAATCAACTCATTACAATTACCGTGTATCTATTTAAAGTTGGGATTTCTCAATCGGTATATGTAAAATCAAATTTTGGTATAACATTGTGGATTATTAGAACATAAATAAAACAAGTAATTGGATCTTAATAAATTAATCAATCAATTGCATTCACAAAATAATCAACGCATGTTCAGGTATCAAACAGGGTTCATCTAGCCCAAATACTAATAGAAAAATTACTTATACATTAGCGAACACGAAATTAGATATACATAAACAAAAAATTGAATTAAAAAAAGAAATCATAATTATAAATCTCCTTTATTGTTCTTTATCGAGTATTCTCGCGATGCAGATATCTAATATGGTGTTCTGATGGATCTGTAGACAAAATCCTCATATCTCCCACTCTTCTAGCTCCAAATCGTCTCTGGATTACTCAGAACAATTCCTACCATCTCCCCCTATCAATTGCCTTCGAAACACATCTTTTATATGGAATTCTAGGTTTTTCGTCGATGCATGGTCGTGCATCAACCTGTGTATAACCGAAATTCTTGGTATATCATGAAAATACACAACTTTCAAGAAGTGCAAGTGTAGATGCATAGTCGTGCATCCCTTCAAATTGTTGAATCTTCATTTTACGTCATATTTTCATCCAAATTCTTCTTCTTTAAGTCCATAAAGGCAATTATAATCTGTATACACACTTGAAGCGAATTAAGTACTAAATATATACCAAAAGTAAAAAATATCAAGTGAAAATACGTCAAATATGAGGTAAAAATATGTTCAATGATCCATCTATCAAATATCCTCACACTTAGGCTATGTTTGGTTGGGCATAAAGTTTTTAATGGAATGGAATGGTTTATTATGGAATGGAATGTAAATGGATGTAATATTAGAAAATTGTTGTTTGGGAGGAATGGAGGGGTTCTTAATATAATATAGTGAAATGTTGGATGAAGGGTTTATAATTTAATACAGTGTAAAGTTGTTTATCATTTTACATTCCATCCTAAACTCCCAAAATCAGAGGTTTTTTATTTTTATTGTTTAGGATGGAATGGGATGTAATATGAAACCCTCCTCTTCCATCCCATTCCATTATAAACCCTCCTCCCAAACGATAGAATAGTATTACATTCCATTATTAAACCCCCAACCAAACATATCCTCAAGTTTTTGTTTGTTCCCAAACAAATTATGATCAAAATTATAAATCTTACAACATCAATCCATCATCAATTTCAACCTGTCCATTTATACTATACATTACCATTTCCTATTGAATTAAATTTAACATACAATCAAAGTCAAGTTGTCTTAAAATTAACTTCCTAGATAATATTAATAATAATCACATCAACAATTGCATTGAAATCAAAACCATATCTCTTTACACCCTCACCAAGATTTCACTCAATGGGCTTAAGTGTTTAAGGTGAAAAGTATCAAAACTCTCAATCAATACATAGAAGAATTCTTACCATAGGCAATAAAATCATGTCTCCACCATTTATAGTCAAACTAGTAATAAAAATCAAAAGGTCTTTGTGTCGGTTGTAATGGGGTTTAGGTACGATATGAAGGGATAATAAAAGGGGTTTAAGTGAAGGAAATTTACTCAAAGAAATTGATAGTTGTAGGTTGCATGATGTTTTAATAGGAATTTTAGTATGTTTTTAGCTATTAATTAATTGATTCATGCATGTTTAGGTTTAGAATTGTGGTAGTTGGTTAGATATTTGTGTTTTGAGTGTTATGTGGGTTAGAGCATGCTATTGAACTTTAATTTTGTGTATTTGAGGTGTCTTGATGTATTTGTTAGTGTTTGAGAGCAGATATTGAAGAACGGAGGAGATTCGTAGGAATCTCAAAAGAAGACCCAGGGCCATGATCGTGGCCCATGATATAAACCTTTGTGGGGTGCCACGATCGTGACACAGAGCATTTTAATAAGCCACGATCGTGGCCTCCATAATAGCAGACACGGACCAGCTTTTAAAAACCAACTTCTTAAGGACATTTTAGAATTTTTAGGCCTGGGTAAAATCTAGTTTTTACCCTAAGTAGAAAGACTATAGAGAGAGGGGGAGAACCCTATTTTTTGTGTGCCTCCATTTTCTACACCAGGAAAGATCCAAGGAAGCAGAAGAAGAGGAGAGAAGAGGAGAAAGGAAGACGGAAGAGGGAAGGAGGGTTGTTGTTATTCCTAACTTCTCGATCCTTACAAGTGACATTTTCATTTCATCTTTGTTATTCTTTCATTTGAATGTATAAGATGGATTAATAGTGATGGATGATGATATTCTAAACACCTTTAGGGATTTGTTCTTGAATCAGTGTTAATGTGATTTCTTTTGATGTTAATACATTGGGTATTGTGATTATTTATTGTATTTGCATGCTTCGATAACAAATTGAGAGAGTGAATCGATAGCAAAATGATTAGATTGGGTAATGAGAATTAAATAATCTAATAGATCATACAAATAATCAAATCGGTAATTTATACGAAGAGAGATCTCATATTAGGACCCGATAATCTATTAAAGGGCTTAAGATCTAATTGGATATGTGGGCTTTTTGTTAACTGAGAGATTGCAAATTCCAGAATTCAGTTAGGGGTTATAATTTAGGATTTAATAATGATAACTCGAGAGAGAGTAATTCACCTTTCAAAATTCTAGGACCGATATTGTATTAACTAAAAAATAATCATGTTAGCATTTAACGATAGGATAAATCCCCTTCTTATAATTAACTAACCTTTCTTGTGTGATTTTTAATTGTTCATTGGTGGTGCTCAATTTTGATTTCTTTGTGTTAATTTTACAATTTCATCTTCAATCAATCCATATTAACTTAATTAATCTTTTTTTGTTTAGTTTTTCTTTCCATTTTAATTATCCTTTAGGTTTTAGACAACTTAGAATTCAATTAGTTCACCAACTCCTCAAAGGATTGACACCTCATATACTACACTCACGACTTGTACACTTGCAATATATTGAGGGATAAAAAATTGTAAAACTGGTCCACTCATCAGAAATATTACAAGATTTGTTTACAAAACATACAAGTCCTTTTAATGGGACTCTATCGATACCACTTATTTTGCTTCTTTTCTTTTATATGTTCAATTTTTTACAACACTCTTTCCCAATAAACTAATTTGAGATTCAGTACCACAATTCAATAGATATTGGGCATTTCATAAAATTCAATTCTCATCAAGTAAATAATGCAAATAACCTTCAAGGTTCAAAATAATAAACATATCTTCAAAGAAAAATAGTATAAAGGTTTATAATTTAAGTTTCATCAATGAAAAAGGCCAAGGCCCAACTTGGTTATTCCTAAAGGTAAATTTTTAGGTATGGTGATTTTCAAAGAAAAAGGCTTAAACAAGTTGGTAAATCTAAGTGCCTTTATCATGTTAATGCTTTTAATTTTCACAAATATTGTTGGCCCCCAAATTTTTTCTTGATGAATAAGCATGATTTAAATTAATTATGAGGTTTTTATGGATTTATTTTATGGAGTTAATTATTATGTTAATGTTAGAAAGGTTTTATGACATAGGTTAATTGAATTAAAGTGTTAAGGTAGTAAGATTGCATGAAGGGCATTTCTGGGAGATCACTTAAGGATACAAGATACAAGGCATGTAAAGAAGGGCAAAATGGGCATTTTATATTCATTAAGGGTATAAGTGGAAGAAGAAAAGTAGTCTTTCATTTTAAGGAAGGAGCAAAACGTGAATTGTGGGAGAGAACAAAGAAAAACGAAAATAAAAGAGAAGAGAAGAGAGTTTCGGTGGTTTGAGAGAAAAGAAAAGAGTTGAGCTAGGGTTTCATCATTTCTTAGCTTTTGACAGAGATTTTGAGGTGGCTCAAGAAGAGGAAAAGGTATAGGAAGAGAAGAGCTTTCATTAGAGCCAAGAAAATCGTTGATTGGTGAAGATTCAAGGTAAGTTCATGTGTAATCTTTTGGATAGGGTTTTAGTTCATGAAGCTTAGGAAATGGATGGGTTTAAGTTTTCAAGGATCAATTTATGCATATGTTTCTTTCGGTTCCCAATTTGATATTCCTATTAAATGGGAATTTTGGCCATTGATGAAGGAAATCAAGAAAGGCAAGAGGAGCAAGAGTAGAGGCATTTTTTAGCAAGTCTTTAAACAAGGAATTTACGGTGGGTTACATGTTTATAATAGAGTTATGAGAAACTAATATTTTCTTTTGAATCAAAAGAATCAAATGATTTCAATTGTTTTATAAATGTTGCATGATTGCTATTTGAGTGATTTGAGAAATCTTTATATGTTTGGTATACGAATTTTGTTGATGAATTTCAAAATAAAGATGGAAATGCATTGAAACATTTTATGTTATACCTTGAAAAATGTCATGGCATTTTGTATATTCGAAAAAGAAGAAAAAACATGAAAGTATGACGAAATGATTTGAGCATGAATATGTGCATTTGTTTGGGCGAAAGTGGAATCATTTTGTTCATCACGTGCACATTGAAAAGAACCTTCTCTCGGCTACCCGCTTGTGTCGTCATATGAGATCCGAAGAAAAAGGACTCATTTTGTTCATGGTGTAAACTTCAGTTTCTCCATTTCATTCCATGAAACCCTCGAGCCATTTGTTTGTGCTTTGCATCTTTGAATTGTCAATTATGGTGCACAATTTGAATGTTCTCCTTTGATGGTTAAATGTATATGCTATGTTTATATGATGATATTTTAACTATGAGTTTTGAGCTAGAATTGTGAATTTGATTGAGAATTTGAGAACTATTCGTTTTATGAATTCATTATGACTTTTAAAAAAAAAATGAACATTTCAACAATTTTGCTTATTCTCTTTATAAACTTGTTACCCATGAGATTTTAAGCTCACCCCCATCCTTCCCTATCTTCAGGTGAAGAGTAAGAGATTGAGTGATCAAGCATAAAGGCATTTCTCCGAATTCTGCTTATTTTGTATTTTAAGTTAGATTTTATAAACACAAGGCTTTAGCCGCATTTTAAGTACTATTTGTTCAAGAATCTGTTGTATTTTGGGATTTTGCGAACTGATGTATTATAGCTCGAAAGGCACATTAAAGCTTTGTAAACTCTTATCTTTTGGTGTTAATGAAATATGAAATGTGTATAGATGATGTGACTTGAAATTAGGTATAATTGAAGAAGTTGTCAACTTGAGTTGACGAACTATGCATATAAATTGTTGTTACTTATTAGTGAGAGCTTACGGAAATGAAAGATGGGATTTTGTGGATGTTGAGAATTGGATGTAAGTGATGAATCAAATGAGTATAGATTAGAGAGTTTAATGAAATAAAAATTAGTAGTTGAATTGTTATGAATGATGTTGCATTAGAGGGAGTGAATTTGGGAAACTTTTCAAGTCTTTCATAAGGGTAAAATTTGTGTTCTAATTTCAGGGGTAAAACTGGATTAATATAGGCTGAATTAGACAAAGTTGTCTTCATTGAAGTTGTAGTTTATTTTCTAGCTTTCCTATGATATAAAGTATGAAATTTTTGGATATTGGAGTTGAGAGATATGATCATTAGAAGTTTGTGAGGCTGAATGGGATGGATATACGGGATAGCTACATTATTTTGAAATTTTCACCCCTTTTGAAGCAAAATATCTTTTCAAGGTCTTCATTGAAGTTGTAGGTCTAGAAGTCTTCTTCAGAACGGTCTAAGAGTGACCTTAATTTGACATATCTAGTGAAAGTTATGTCTACTTTTCCAAAACAGGTCGGGTAGAAAAAAAATGAAGAGTCACGATTGTGACTCTGCAAAAATTTTCAAAAGTCACGATCGTGAGTCACCTCTGACTCTTTTGGCCATACCTTTGTCATCCGACCTCCAAATGACCTGATTTTTAAACCAATAGATTCCTAACACATTTCTCTATCTCTCCATAAAAATTTATAGGTTTTGGTATTGATCTGAAAAAGATTGATTGAATCAAAAATAAAGGTATCGGTTGGAAGAGTCTGAATTGGATATTTTACTGAACATACTTCGGTATTTTTATGATACCTTGATCTGTAGAGCTCAAAATAAGATGATTCTTGTTTCTAAATAAACTAGAGACATAGAGCTAAAAAAGTTTTGAAGAAGTCAAATTGTAATTCTTGTTTGAAGTTTCCCAAAATCTATTCTGAAATAGGAGAAATCAGTTTGATGATACACACCTAAGCATATGTGACAATAAACATGTCTACTACTGTTGGATCGGAAAAAGAAAACATGCTTTGTTTGGAAAAACGGTAAATTTCAAAACTTTTAAGAAATCATTACTTGCACCGGAAGCAACAAATCCAAAACAACATGCCAATCCATACATGATATGGTATAAGGATAATCAAACATAAACAAGATCAGGAGTATTACCGACTCCTTCGCTACAGCTTTAAATCCTCGCTGTGTTATCCTCTCCTTCTTCGTGTATCAAATCCTTTGCCTTGAACTCTTTTCCTTTAGCAATCTACTTTCTCCTTGTTGTAGTATCCTCAACCAATTAGATTTACCACCTGTTCTTCAA
>JAOTAX010156395.1:0-14727 GCA_025629825.1 Erythroxylum guanchezii
ATAAAGCACATAGGTCTTCACATTCACATTCAAGCAGCACTTCAATATTTCAATCCACATTACACAATCATCGGACCCCTTGTTCGAAATCCACAATCAAGCACATTCATTTATTGTTGGACCTCGTTTATGGAGCCTAACTCTTGCGGAATATCATAAGACTTGAGTTGTTACCAATTAAAAACACTGGAACCATTATCGATTCATCTTTATGCTTTGATATCATAACATATGGGCCTCGTTTCTAGAGTCCTACTCTTGAGCCATGAAACCGTAAATGTTGGGTCCTGGGTCTAGAAGTTCGCCATGGCAAACTTTATGTTTCGCCGCGGTGAACGAACGAGCACTTCTGCTGAGACCCTTCGAGAAAAATTCGCTGCGGCGAAGTTCCTATATTAGACTCAAGAATCTCTCGGGATAGTTACGCCGCGGCGAGAAGCTTGACTTCGCCACGACGAAGATGCATAATTAGCCATAAAAGACCTTTCAAGAAGGGTTCTCTCAAGAGCCTTCTCTAGGTATCTACATCTATCCAATCCTTGCTTTCACTCTAAGTTGTCCCGAATTCACTCCCCGTAATGCATCATCATTTCATGTCAATTCAATTATCTATGTTATTTCATTCAACTCTCTAATCTCTACTCATTTAATTCATTTCTTACCACTAATTCTCATTATTCATAATTCCTATCTTTCTCCCACAGCATCTCACTTATGTATTAACAATTCATGATGAAAATTCATCATTTCAACCTTATCCATACGCAAATTCATATTTTCACTCAACATCATCTATACATAATTCATAATTCATTAACATCAAAAGAATAGAGTTTTTACAAAGCCATAATGACATTTCAAACCACAATACATCAATGTATCAAAATCCCAAAATACATAAGATACTTGAACCAATAATACTTGAAATGCGACTAAAACCTTATGGTTACAAAATCTAGCTTAAAATACAAAAATATGCAACTTGGAGTGATGCCTTGCCTCTCTTTCACTCCATCTTTTGCTCATCACCTGGAGGTGGGGACGAAAAAGGGGGTGAGCTTAAAGCTCGTGGGCAATAAGTTTATAATCGAGAAACAAGCAAAAACCATTTTCAAAACTCATTGTCATGGTACATTTTCGAAACCATAGTAATTTCACATTTAAAAATCATAAAACACTTATTTCATGAAATTCTCAATTTGTCAAACAATTCACAATAGCACAAATCATGTATGCATCAATCTTGTCAAACAAATCATGAGCACATAAGCACATCAGAATCGTTTGGGTGGATCCAAAACAGAACGTACTATACAGTTCCCCTAAGAGTCCTTTGTAGTCGTAAATAGAACGTACTATCGCAATCCCATTTCATGGTCTTGCATAGCCGTGAACTTATGGGAGTCTATGAAGGAGCTCCATGCCACTAACGGGCAGGAGGGAGAAGCCTTTTGTCAAAGTGCACTTGACTTAACTTAGGGGATCACCATAAACCCACATAACATATATTTCATAATCTTGTAAACTTGTTGCTTAAAATGGCACATTTTTAAAACTTGATTTTTCTTAACACTTTGCCAAAAAGGCATATTTCATAAACACAATTGTTCATGAACATGAAATATGTCACATTTCATCAACCAAATTCATACACCAACATATAGCAATTTCTCAAATCATTCAAAAGCAATAATGCAATAATTATGAAACAATTTGAAATCATTTTATTCTCTTGCTTTAAAG
The DNA here is from genome assembly GCA_025629825.1 of Erythroxylum guanchezii. Lineage (NCBI taxonomy): Eukaryota > Viridiplantae > Streptophyta > Magnoliopsida > Malpighiales > Erythroxylaceae > Erythroxylum > Erythroxylum guanchezii. Next base: position 1,744 of record JAOTAX010156395.1, read on the forward strand.
GAAACATTTATGGCTCATTCATTCTATTATAAACATGAACTCACCTTGATTTCCTTGCTTAAAGACTTGCTCAAAGGTGCCTCACCCTTTGCTCCTCTTGCCTTCCTTGATTTCCTTTAACAATAGCCAAAAATTCCATTCAATAGGAATTTCAATTTATGATTAGGTAAATGAAGAAATTTGATAATACTTTCTTCTAGATTCTTGTTCCACATTGTCTTAAGTTTCTAATGACTCCAAAATCATTCAATTTGGTTCAGTACTCTGAAAGTTATGCCCTAATATTTTTGGTTTGTTCCAATACTAACACAGCATTCTATATTCAACTTTCCTTCAAATATTTAGATCTTTAGAGATTGAATTGAACTTTATTCCTTCAGAAAACTTGTAGCCTTATGTCTCTAGCTTACACCAAATCAAAAATCACCTCATTTGGATAACTACACAAAGCGTTATACCCAAAATACCAAAGTATGTTCGTGCTGGAAAGTTGGTCGCGGCGAACTTTTACAGAAACATACTGCGGGAACATTTTTTGCTACATTTTCCAACTTTTTACTTCCCATCTTTCACATATAACCCATCTTAACCCTAAACCATCTCTTCTACTTCATTCAACCCAAAATCATTCACAAACCAATTCATAACCTATCTTTTGATCATTAACTAGACAATAACACATTTACATAAACTATTCCTCAAAAATTTCCTACACATATTTACTTCATTCCCACTTCTAAATATCACCAAAATGCTTCGTTCATCAAATCAAAAAGAATGATGCTTATACTTGTTTAGCTTCAATATCTTCAAGTTCTTCAAGAATCCCCAAAACCCTAGCTATTCTCTTCTTTTTTTCCTTTCCACTCTCTCACTCACGATTCTTCCCTCTCAAATATAAGACAACATTTCTTCATCTTCTAATTAATACTCTTAATGAATGTGAAAGGTCCACTTTGCCCTTCACTTTAATGCTTGTGGCTTTTAAACTCAAGTGTCATACCCAATTTGCCCTTATACAAATCTTACTACCTTAATTCAAATAACCCTTTAAAAAAAATGCTACTAACATTAGCATAGTGATTAACTCCAAGTAGAAAAATTGTCTTCTATCAGAACCTCATATTTAATACAAATCATGCTTAATTCAATAAGAAAAAGTTCAGGGGCCAACATTTATCATTCAAAACATAAAATAAGCAAACAAGTAACTAAGTGAGACCATCTAGGTTACTCACAAGTTGCTCCCGAAGCTAATGCCTGGAAGATCCGGCAACGTCTGGAGGTTAATATTTCAGTTGCTCCTCTATAACAAATAATATGCACAATATCACAATTTGTACAATTATAAGTATTCAATAATGTATATGTTGAAATGAATTATGTATAATGCATGGTCATGATAATCTCGGGTATCATTCCATAAATTCTTCACAAAACCATCCCCATATCAAAACTCATCTAAGTATAACTTATACTTAGGTTTATGCGTCACTAAAATCATTGAATTCACAATTCATTTCTCATTGAATCACTTTAGATTTTTCCAAGACACCCCTTTCAGTACTACTGTTCACGATCAGTGGAATAACACCCGTTCATATTATTGAAGAGCACACTCATTATACCCGTCCCACATTTTTTACTTAATCTTTCTTAATTCGATTCAAAGGGCTATGGTTTTTTGTTGAGATTTAGAGCAATGTATTACGAGTCCAATGATTCAAGAATCAAGTCATTTGGGTGTAGATAAGAAGTTATGGCCAAAGAATCAAATCTGGTTTTGTCCTTAATCATATTGAACCTATCTTGGGACAATTGGCATAGCTTTCCTAAATGATGTGGAATTTAGATGTTCTTTATACAGTTTGAAAGAAGACTTCAAGATCTACAACTTTCATGAAGACCTAGAAGACAAATTTTATCATCTGAGGGGTCAAAAATAGGAACAGACGATATGATGTCATTTATAGATGAAGTGACGTCATCAAACGATACAAGATTGGGAAAATTGTCATAACTTTCCCTACATATATCGGATTAAGATGTTCTTTATAGGGTTAGAAAGAGGAATTCAAGAGCTACAGTTTCATGCAGACCTAGAGGACAAATTCTATCTTCTGAATGGTCAAAAATGGAACAGAAGATAAGCCAGCTGAGAAAAAACAAAAGAAGCAAAAAGCCGAAGAAGCAAAACATAGAAGAAGAAAAAAGTAGAAGAAATAAAACATAGAAGATATGGCATCATCACAGACTATGTGATGTCATCACAGAAAAAGAAAAAAGTATAAGAAGCAAAAAGCAAAAGAAGCAAAAAGCAGAAGAAGCAAAATATAGAAGATATGATGTCATTTATAGACGAAGTGACGTCATCAGACGATATAGGATGAGGAAAATTACCATAACTTGCCTTATAGATATCGGATTAAGGTGTTATTTAGGTAGTTAGAAAGAGGACTTCAAGATTTACAACTTTCAAAGATCTCGAAGACTGATTATATCGTTTGAAGGGCCAAACATTGAGCAAAAGATAGAAGATAGCAAAAGGCAGAAGAAGCAAAACACATAAGATATGACGTCATCATAGACCATGTGACATCATCACAGAAGAAGCAAAAAGTAGAAGAAGCAAAAAGCAAAAGAAGCAAAACATAGAAGATGCAAAAAGAAGAAGAAGTAAAACATAGAAGATATGACATCATCACAGACCATGTGACGTCATCACAGAAGAAGCAAAAAGACAGAAGATACATCTTCCCTTATAGGGACCATAACTTTCAGCCTAGAAGTCCAAAAATTCCATACTATATATCATTGGAAAGATAAAAGAAACATCTACAATGTTTTAGAAGAACCTTTTTCTAATTTAACCTAGAACAAATCCAGAATTGCCCTCGAAATCAGATCACAAATTCTACAATCATCCACCAATGTACTGCACCCAATTCTCAACTTCATGACATTTTTTTTAGATTCTTAGAGATAGAATTTAAATTCAATGTCTTCATAAGAAATGTAGCCATATGTTTCTAGTTTAATCCAAATTAAGAATCATTTCATTTGGATAACTAGAGAAAAAGTTGTGGCTAAAAGACTGAAGCATACTCAGTGAACATTTTCCAGATCCACTACCAATTTGTTTCAAAATCTTTCCTTAACACAACTCATTCCAAGGTTACCTTTTTTACTTCATTTCAAACCAATATCATCCATAAGAAAATATAGTCCATGATACATGCAATGACAATAATTTATCAGTTTATTTCAAAATTTTAACTCTAACAAGTTTATCCACTACTTACTCGTTGAAAATTCCTAAAAGCTCCAACTATCTTCAAGCCCTACTCCATGCAAAACTCATGTACCACTGTGAACATTTACCATCTTCTAGTTTTTCTTTAGGCAAAGGAAACAACTTACAAGATGGGATCGATTTAGGAGAAGGGGGAAACACTAAAATCTCTTAGAAGGTGTTTAAGGAAAAACTCTATGTATTGGGAGGAATTTCGAAAAAGGTGATTATGAAGAAGTTATCTAGACAAAACTTAACCTTTTAATTCTCAGAGAATAGTAACCTACTTCTAGCAAAAGTACAACAAGCAACTTGACACTTGTCACTTTCCTATGGTCTAAGCTCTAACCAAGTTTCTTTTGAACTAACTCTTTAACTCCACTCTTTACAATCCAATTATCTCCAAATATCTTTTGATTTCTTATTCCCTATTTTTCACAATACTCTATAAATTTCAAAAGTAACTCCTAAATTTTTCAACATTCACAAATACAATATTTCCACTAATCACTAACATTTCTAATATTGACAAGTTCAAAATCCATTAAATTTCCAAAAATTTCAAAAGTTTCGAAATTATTCCTAAATTCACCAAAATTCAAAAATTTCCAATGTAAAAGCATTCATAATTCTCAAAAATTCACAAATCAATCTAATTATACCCGGAATTATTCATGAATGCATGTACAATTATTTTCATGTGTAGATAAATTCACTATTATGTATATGTGTATGGCATATTATGCATGAGCATAAAGAAGCATTTTTAAGCCTCTTATAATTCACTCACATTTACTATTTTAATCTTCCCACAGGTAATGGGATGTTACAACTCTCCCCTCCTTAAAAGAAATTTCGTCCTCGAAATTCTTACCTATTTGCTCGAATAGGTGGGGATATTGTCTCCTCATATGCTCCTCTGTCTCCCAAGTTGCTTCCTCAGTTGAGTGGTTCCTCTAAAGAACTTTTACTAATGGAATGACCCTGATCCTCAACTGTTTGATCTGCGATCCCACAATTTTGATCAGCTCCTCAACATAGCTTAAATTACTAGCAACCTCAATCTCCTGAGCTGGTATCACATGTGTCGGATCCGATTGGTATCTTCAGAGCATACTCACATGAAACACATTATGCAACTGAGACATCTCATTTAGTAAAGCCAGCTTATAGGCCAAAGGTCCTATCCTCCCAATGATCTCATAAGGAACAATGTACCTAGCGCTCAACTTGCCCTTTTTTTTTTAATCTCAAAACTCGCCTCCAAGGTGATACTCTCAGGAATACTTTGTCTCCCACACTGTACTCTATATCACATTAATGTTGATCCACATAACTCTTCTGTCTATCCTGAGCCGCTTTAACTCGACTTCGGATTAATTTCACCTTATCCACGGTGTCCTGTATTAACTTTGGGTCTTCCACCATTCTCAAGCCCTCTTCATCTCAATACAAAGGCGACCAACATTTTCTACCATACAGTGCCTCATACGGTGCCATTCCGATACTACTGTGATAATGATTATTATAGGCAAACTCTATCAATGCCATATATTGATCCCAAGCTCCTCTAAACTCCAATACACAAGCTCTAAGCATATCCTCAACGGCCTTGATTTTCCTCTCACTCTGTCCATCTATCTGAGGATGAAATGTTGTACTGAAGTTCAATTTAATACCCATAGCAGACTGCAAACTCCTCCAAAACCTTAAAGTAAATCTGGGATCCCTATCCGATAAGATGGACACTGGAATCCTGTGCAGTCTCACCACCTCATTCACATATTTTTGGGCCAACTGATCAAATAAGTTATTCTCTCTCATTGGTAAGAAGTGGGCTAACTTAGTCAACCAGTTCAGACTTAGTCAACCAGTTCACTATGACCCATATAATATCATGCTGCCTTGGAGTCTTTGGCAAACCCATGATGAGGTCCATAGTAATTCATTCCCATTTCTACTCCGAAATGGGCAACGAATTCAACTTCCCTATTGGAGTCTGGTGCTCGGCCTTGACTTGCTGGCAAGTCATACATCTAGATACATATTCTGCCACTTGCTTCTTTATTCCAGGCCACCAAAAATGTTGCTTCAATGTGTTATACATCTTGGTAGAACCAGGATGTATAGCATAGGCGGCCATATGAGCTTCCTCAAGAATCTCCTTCCTCAGATCATCCACATTAGGTATACACAGCCTCTATCTCAACCACAATGTCTCATCCCTCAACTCAAATTTAGAATCTGGATTCATCTTCACTTTCTCTATAAGCTTGACCATATCAGGATCTTTTCTCTTTACTCTTTTGATTCTGTCATATAGCATCGGTCTCAACTTCAATGTAGCAATCAAGGACCTATCTTGCGCTAGATTCAACTCCACATTCAGAGCTCTCAAGTGAATCAAATTGGGTAACCTCGATAACTGAACCTGAGCTGCACTGATATTAGACTTCCTGTTCAAAGCATCTGTCACCACATTAGCTTTCCCCAGGTGGTACTCGATAATGCAATCATAATCTTTCAGTAACTTAATCCATCTCCTCTGCCTCAAGTTCAACTCTCTCTGACTCAGCAAATATCTCAAACTTTTATGATCTGTGTATATCTGGAAAGTCTCTCCATATAAATAATGTCTCCAAATCTTTAGAGCAAATACAACTGCAGCTAGCTCTAAATCATGTACCGGATAATTGATCTCGTGAGACCTTAATTGTCTCAATGCATAGGCAATCACCTTGCCATGATGCATCAATACACATCCCAATCCTAGACGCGATGCATCACTATACACCACATAACCTCTAGTCCTCGATGGAACCAGTGTAGTAGTCAACTGATGTTTCAGCTCCTCAAAGCTCTTCTGACACTCCCCACTCTATCTAAACACTTCATTCTTCCTCAGAAGTTTAGTCAGAGGAGTTAAGATCAGAGAAAACCCCTCAACAAATCTTCGGTAATACCCAGCTAATCCTAGGAAGCTTCGGATCTCCGGCACATTTCTCGGAGCTTCCCAATTCATCACTGCCTCTATCTTCTTTGGATCTACCTATATGCCATCCCCATTCACTATATGTCCCAAAAACACAACCTGATCCAACCAAAATTTACGCTTACTAAATTTGGCATATAACTGCTTCTCTCTCATAATCTATAAAATAACTCTCAAGTGATCAACATGCTCCTTTCTGCTCTTTGCATACACTAAGATATCACCAATAAACACAATCACAAATCGATCTAGGTAGGGCTAAAACACCTTATTCATCAAGGCCATAAAAGTTATTGGAGCATTATTTAGCCTAAACGGCATCACTAGGAACTCATAGTGCCTATACCTACTCCTGAATGCACTCTTAGGTACATCAGCCTCTACTATCTTCAACTGATAATACCCTGATCTTAGATCCAGATTAGTAAATACCTGAGCTCCCTGCAACTGATCAAGCAAATCATTAATTCTAGGCAACGGATACTTGTTCTTCACTGTTACTCGATTCAGCTGCCTATAATCGATGCATAACCTCAAAGTCCAATCTTTCTTCTTCACAAATAGCACTAGAGCTTGCCAAGGTGAAACATTGGGTCTAATAAAACCCTTTTCCAACAACTCTTGCAGCTGAGCCTTTAACTCCTTCAGTTCCACAGATACCATCCTATATGGAGGTATAGATATAGGAGCAGCATCTAGAACTAGATTAATCGTGAACTCCGTCTCCCGTTCTGGTGGTAAACCAGGTAGCTCTTCAGAAAACACATCTAGGAATTCCCTAACCACTGGAATGTCCTGTACACTCTGCTCAGCCTTAGTATCAATTACATAGGTCAGATAAGCCTCACGTCCTCCCTGCTTCAATCTCATTGCACCTATAAATGATATCATCCTAGTTGACACTGCCTGACTAACTCCTCTGAAAACTGGTCTCGGCTGATTAGGAGATTCCAGTACTACCTTCTTGGTGTAGCTGTTCATAATGGCCCTATGGGCAGTGAGTCAATCCATGCCTAAGATCACATTTATCTCCCTCAACTGTAATATAATCAGGTCTGCCTTCAGCCTTGCTTAATCAATCTTAATCGAGCACCCCTTACAGACCTCTCTTAAGACAACAGTACTACCTAGAGTTGTACTCACCTCTAGCCCATACTGTAATAACTCCTTATCACAATACAGTCTACATGTCAAATGTGGTGCAATAAAAGAGTGTGTAGATCTTAGATCTAGCAGTGCAAATGTCTTAAAGTCATAAATAAAAAGCGCACCTGCTACCACATCTGGTGAGTCTTAGGCCTCCTACCTGGTCATAGAATAGACCCTGGCTTGGGAATGCAGTCGGCTGCTTCGCCCCTTAGTCCTTATGATAGAACTCCCAGCTCTCCCTCTGCCTCTACCTCAGCCTCTCTGTCTAAATCCACTACCTCTACTCTGCTAGACCGTAGTATTACTCCCAGATCGCCCACTGATAGCAGACTGGGCTCCCAAAGTAGAAGGGTAATCTCTGATCTGGTGGTCCATGGAGCCGCATTTGAGACAAACTCCAGTCAGTCTCCAACACTCACCACCATACCTCTTCTCACAATGCTCACAAACTGAAAATTGATTCTATCCTGTACCCCTTCCACTGCCAGTCTGTGAAAACCTACCCCTCTACCCAGATCCTGACTGCTTGGATCCACCTGATGATCTAAAGGCTTTATTCTAGCGCTTACTGAAGCCCCTGCCAGAACTGACCTGACTCTCACTATATCTCTTCCCTCTGGACCCTTGCCCAGTCTCAACTTGTTTCTCCCTCATCAGTTGTTCAATTTTAATTGAGGCAGATCTCAACTCAATGAAAGTACCCAGATCTGATCACGCCAACCTTGTTCTGATCTCCATATTAAGTCCATTCTCAAACCTCCTACACTTGTCTTCTCCTGTAGGGATTAGAGCAGTAGCATAACCCATCAACTCATTAAATCGGATCTCATATTCAACCACGAACATCCTACCTTGCTTCAATTCTAAGAACTCCTGCATCTTCATGTCCAAATAGATCTTGGGCATGTAGTTATCTCTAAAGACCCTCAGAAAGTCTTCAGACTTCAACTGGCAAGGCTTGGTGGCACTGCCTGGAACAGTCTTCCACCACTGATATGCTAGGCCCTGCAGTAGAGACACTGTATAATCAAATCTCTCATTAGGCTCGCAGTCTATCTGATCAAATACTCTTTTTGTCCTTTATAACCATCCCTCCGTCTCAGCAGGGTCTGTGCTGTCATAGAAGTCCACAGCTCCCTGCTTCGCAACCTATCATACCTCCTCTCCCTTCTTTCCAGAACTCTAGGAGGCAATCCCTCAGATCGAGGCACCGAGGACTCCTTACTGGCTCCTACCAATCCTTGGTCAGCTGGTTGATTAATTTGATCACCTAGAGCGGATGACCTATAACAAGCAATAATTTCAATCATTTTCTACATTTCTCAAGATATTTCATGCTTAACATTCTATATGTCGCAACAGATGCCAACCATGCTCTGATATCACCTAAATGTAGCACCCCCTTACCGCAAGGTACACACCGGATTGCCCGGAGGTCATTCTGGTACATAACCTATGATAAGGGCGAGCTACGTTCAATCACTACATTCACTTCTCATGGCATTATATCAATATTCACTTATAAAGCATCAATAGAAAAATCACAATATTTTAAAACCCACTTTTTCCTCATTGAATCACTTTAGACCTGAATGTCTACATTGTGTCTTTCAATATTTTCTATATGTATATCATCAAAACCCTATACAAAAGTACTACATGAAAGAGGAAAATATACAAAATCTAACTATTCTATCTAAAAATCCTAGCTGACCGACCTTTGAGCCATGACTTCTCTTGCCAATCACAATTTACATAGCTGTTAGAGTCTCTCAGTAGCTATAGTCATCTCTCGGTCATGAAAAGATAACGTTGCAATTTTGGTGAGTTTTGCGAACTCAATGAGGTAACCATCATCGATGGTTCACTCAATCCACGAAACACATCAATTCACAAAACAATTATTTCACAACTTTACATTTTACATGAGTAACACATTTTCACTTAAGCATACGCAATTTTGCATTTCACTCAATCAAACATACTTGACAAGATACATATGAAATGCTAATGGGACACTTTACCAATAATTATGTTGTTATGACCGAGTGCCTGTATTGTCCCATATAGGGCTCATTAAGTGTTGAGCCTAAGGCTCTGAATCATTTTGAGCTCAAGGCTCAGTTTCACTCATTAAGCTTTAAGCTCTAATTGGTATCTACTCTGGCCAAAACTACCATTAACTGATTATGCATTCATGAATGGAATGCATGTACCACAATCAATCACATTATAAAGCACATAGGTCTTCACATTCATATTCAAGCAACACTTCAATATTTCAATCCATAATACACAATCATCGAATCTCTTGTTCAGAATCCACAATCAAGCACATTCATTTATCATTCAAAACATAAATGAAGCAAACAAGTAACTAAGTGAGACCATCTATGTTACTCACAAGTTGCTCCCGAAGCTAATGCCTGGAAGATCCGGCAATGTCTGGAGGTTGACGTTCTAGTTGCTCCTCTATAACAAATAATATACACAATATCACAATTTGTACAATTATAAGTATTCAATAATGCACATGTATGAAATGAATTATGTACAATGCATGGTCATGATAATCCCGGGTATCATTCCATAGATTCTTCACAAAACTCATCTAAGTATAACTTATACTTAGGTTTATGCCTCACTAAAACCATTGAATTCACAATTTATTTCTCATTGAATCACTTTAGATTTTTTCAAGACACCCCTTTCGGTTCTACTGTTCACGTTCAATGGAATAACATTCGTTCATATTACTGAAGAGCAGACTCATTGTACCCGTCCTATATTTTTCACTCAATCTTTCTCAATTCGAATCAGAGGGCTATGGTTTTTTTTGGAGATGTAAAGCAATGTCTTACGAGTCCAATGATTCAAGAATCAAGTTATTTGGGTGTCTAGAGAAGAAGTTATGGCCAAAGAATCAAATTTGGTTTTGTCCTCAATCATATTGAACCTGTCTTGGGATAATTGGCATAGCTTTCCCAAATGATGTGGGATTTAGATGTTCTTTAGACGGTTTGAAAGAAGCCTTCAAGATCTACAACTTTCATGAGACCTCGAAGACAAATTTTATCATCTGAGGGGTCAAAAATAGTAACAAACAATATGACATCATTTATAGACGAAGTGACATCATCAGACGATACAGGATTGGGAAAATTGCCATATTTTTCCCTACAGATATTGGATTAAGGTGTTATTTATAGGGTTAGAAAGAGAACCTTAAGAGCTACAAATTTCATGAAGACTAGAAGACAAATTCTATCTTCTAAAGGGTCAAAAATGGAACAGAAGATAGGCTAGGCGAAAAAAACAGAAGAAGCAAAAAGCCGAAGAAGTAAAACATAGAAGAAGCAAAAAGCAGAAGAAGTAAAACATAGAAGATATGACGTCATCACAGACCATGTGACGTCATCACAGAAGAAGCAAAAAGTAGAAGAAGCAAAACATAGAAGATATGACATCATTTATAGACGAAGTGACATCATCAAACGATACAAGATTGAGAAAATTGTCATAACTTTCCCTAAAGATATCGGATTAACTCCACTCTTTACAATCCAATTATCTCCAAATATCTTTTGATTTCTTATTCCCTATTTTTCACAATACTGCATAAATTTCAAAAGTAACTCCTAAATTTACCAACATTCACAAATACAATATTTCCACTAATCACTAACATTTCCAATATTGACAAATTCAAAATCCACTAAATTTCCAAAAATCGCAAAAGTTTCGAAATTATTCCTAAATTCACCAAAATTCAAAAATTTCCAATGTAAATGTTGAGACCTGATCTCGGAATCAGATCCCAACCGAAAACCAAAACGGAAAACAAAAATGCGAAGCAAAGTGCGGAAGCGAAATCAAAAGCAAATGCGTGCAGAACAGAATCGAAACCAAAGCGGGACAAATGACGGATATCGAATTTTAAAGCGAAAGAATCGGAAACAAACAAACGGTAGCAAAAGCATAATCGAAATCGAAGAATCGAATTTACAAACGAAAGCGAACAAACGGTTCCATCGAACCGAAACAAATGTCCGACATCCGAGAACAATCATTATGATAGAAAAACGTCGCGTTGGAAACCTTAGACTAAGCCAATCCGAAAATTCGGTATATTGTTTTTCTTTTTCTTTTTCTTTCTTTTTTCATTCATTCCTTTTTACCTTATTCGAACTCATTCAAATCAAACAAAAACCATACAATTTCCCTTTTGGAAATTCATCTTCATGCAAATATCAATTCTTAAAAACTTCTTACACATTCATACATATCCCAAAATTTCACCTATTAGCCAAAAATCTTATTTACCCGCTAACAAAAATCGGGCAGCATAACGGCTGTACTTTCAAAATCCCAAAAATATGCAAATCAAATAAAATACACTTCTAATAATCCAAATCAAAACACACAATTCCTCGGACCTCCTGTCCGGAATCCCATCATATACAAACACAAGTCTAGGCCTAAACACTTCAATATGTCTCAATCCATAATTCAAAATTCAGTCCGAACACAATCCAATCATATTCATATTCATTCACAATTCATATTCCATAATCATATACAAACTCAATTCCATACAATCACAATTTATACAACACTCTAATTCACCTTTTTATTCTAAAATCACATCCATATCTTAGTTTCATACACAAATCCGTAAATCATAACCATGTACAAACCCTTATCTCATCACCATCATGAATTAAAAGCTTACAAAACATTAATGGCATTCCAAGCCATATACAATAAAACTCAAAACAAACGAAATCAAACAAAGGCCTTGACTTCCTCTCATCCGATCTCCTGCTCGATACCTGGAGATGGGGATGAATGGGGGTGAGCTTGACAGCTCGTGGATAACATGTTTATAACTTGAACAATAAGCAAAAACATTTTCAAAACTCATTTCCCATTTCTTTAACCTTTCACAGAAATAATTCATCAAAAGCTTATTTTTCAAAACTTTTCCACTTTTCAAAATCAATCATAAACAGTTTCCAAAATTTCATGGTTGAAAACTCATTTTCTCTTTTCTCAAAAATTCTCAAGCTTTCACAAGTCATAAACAATTTCAAACACATGAATGCTTCACATTATAAATGCATCACAAATATAAACAAAATCAAAGCACATAACACATCAAATGGTTTGGGTCGGTCCAAAACGGAACGTACTGCACATTCCCGCATCGCGGTCCTGTGCAGCTATGAACGGAATGTACTACACCTTCCCGCATAACGATCCGGTGTAGCCGTGAACTTATGGTAAACATATTACCCACCTCATATCCATGCTTAAAACTTGTCCATAGCTCCAATTCTCCAAAGTCCTTCTTCTTTCCTCAAATTAAAAATTCCCTAAACCAATTTCACCCAAATTCAACATCACAAAAGACATAATCCTCAAAATTAACTATAGGAAACCCAAAATCATCATTTTTCCAGGCTATCTAAAGCAAGAATTTCTAAAATCCCTAAATCACAAAAATTGACATAAACCCTAATTCACAATAATCCAAAATTGAATCAATTAA
>JAOTAX010156491.1:0-14718 GCA_025629825.1 Erythroxylum guanchezii
AACATAAGTAAACTCAAATGTCTTTCATTTTATCGAATGTTCATAATTTCATTCATACTTTTTTATTCAATTTCAAGAAATCAAACCATATTTTATTTCATTTTATAACTTCTAATTTCCAAGGAAAATTCAGGGTCCAACACGAACCATAGAAATAAGATTTTCGGATTAATAGGTCGGTTTTCACTAGAAGCTTTAATTTGTTGAGTAAACTCAAGGTTAACAAAGACAGAGGCACAATTGGGTAAACAGAGGCTCTGTATGGATATGTTCGTACATCAGATATATGTGCATCAAGAGTTGATAACCCAATGTGTGTGTATACATCACGAGTTGATAGCACTAGACAATAGTTGCTTCTATAGTGCAATTGATATGACTGATACCTACCGATTGACCTAAGGTGGCTTGTTGGGTAAACCCAAAGTCATTCTTAGTCATTTTGAACATCGACCTACTACGACACTTTGTCATAACTTTTCTTGGATTCGTAGTGAGGGCTATGGATTCTTTGAAACTAGTGGGATCCATCTGTATGTCATGTAATTCCTTATGATCATGCATTTATTTTTATTCTAACATTCTTTTTCTCTTCATATTTAGGTTGATTGAAGATGTCTTCCAGTGTGAATTTACGCACACTTATGGATTCTAATAAATTAATTGGACCCAATTTTCTTGATTGGATGAGAAATTTGAGAATTGTTCTCAGATCTGAGGAGCTAAGCTAAGTCTAGATGTTCCACTTCCTGATCCACCTACTGTTGATGCTTTGAGTGAGGGTCAGAGAGAATATCGTAAGCATCTCAAAGATAGTAACTTGGCTACCTGCATTATGCTAGCCTCTATGTCACTAGAGCTGCAGAAGCAACATGAGTCTACGGATGCTAATGCCATAGTGTTTCATCTTAAAGAGTTTTTAATGAGCAAGCTCAGTCTGAAAGGTTCGAGACCTTAAGGCTGCTCTTCATGACTAAGATGACTCTGGGGACATCTGCAGTACAGTATGCATTAAAGATGAACAGTTATATTGAAAGGTTGGCCACCTTAGGTTTTGTTATAGACTATGAATTAAGTGTTAACTTAATTCTGGTTGGATTGACTGATAGTTATTCACAGTTTGTGTTGAACTATTAGATGAACCAAATCTCCACGACAATCCCTAAATTGATCAATCTGCTCAAGATAGCAGAGAAAGTTACCAAGAAGGATAGCAAGCCAGTGCTAGTGGTGGACTCTTCTTCTTCTGGTTCAAGAAAAAAGAACCTAAAGAAGAAAAGGTCTAAGAAACCAAAAGGAAGTGAAACAAAAAAAAACTCAAAGAAACTATGCCAAAAGGAACTTCCTTCCATTGTGGCAAGACTGGCCACTAGAACGAAACTGTAAAGTCTATTTGGAGCCCTTGAAGAAGAAGGAGACGCCAGATGGCCCGGCTCCTTCAAGTATGTTTGTCATTGAGGTTAATACTGTTTCTGATCATAACACATGGGTATTAGATACTGGTTGTGGCTCACACATATGTAATGATATGCAGGGCCTCAGGGACAGTAGACAACTCATGAAGGGAGAACTGGACTTACGCATAGGCAATGGAGTAAGAGTTGTTGCATTAGCCGTAGGCATATATTTTTTGTCACTTCCCTGTGAGCTTGTAATTAAACTGGATGGTTATTATTTTGTACCTATTTTAACAAAGAACATATTGTTTGTTTCTTGTTTAAATAAAGTTGGTTTTTATTTGAATTTTAATAGCAATGGTTGTTCTATTAGTTTGAATAGAATGCTTTATAGTACTGGTACATTATGCAATGGAATTTACATATTAGATATTTCACATCCAATTATGAATGTCAATGGCAAGAAAAGACATAAACAAGATAATTTAAAATCAACTTACTTATGGCATTCTTGTCTTGACCATATAAATGAGAGACGTATAGCTAAACTCTACAAGAGTGGTAGTTTAGGGTCATTTGATTATGAATCATATGACATATGTGAATCTTGTTTATTAGGCAAGATGACTAAGTTACCCTTTAAGGGAAAGGGTGAATGTGCGACTGAAGTATTAGACCTAATACATTCAGATGTATGTGATCCGATGTCCATCCATGCCAGAAGTGGTGTTCTTTACTTCATTACCTTTATCAATGACTATTCTTGATATGGGTATCTGTATCTGATGAGATACAAGTATGATGCATTTGAAAAGTTTAAACAATTTATAAATGAAGTAGAAAACCAACTCGGGAAAGGTATCAAGACACTACATTCCGATCGAGGTGGGGAATACTTAGACCAAGTGTTGGACCTCAAACATTTCTTGGAAGTTAGAACTATCATATGTGAAATATTGGAAATTAAAAGCTGGAAAATTTAGTTGAAACATGTTCACTGAGTATGCTTTGATGTTTTGGCCATAACTTGTTCTCTAGTTATCCAAATGAGATGATTCTTAATTTGAATTAAACTAGAGAAATAGGGCTACAAATTATCTAATGAAATCGAGTTCTAATTCAGTCTCTAAGAGTTTCAATTTTTGGATGGAAGTTGATCACAGAATATTGTTCTCGTATAAGAATAGTTCGGAAATGTTTGGGATATAACTTTCAGATTTCCAAACCAAATTGAGTGATTTTGGTGTCATTAGAAAATTAAGACAATGAGGAGCATTTTTCTAGAAGGAAGTGTTAGCAAATTCCATCAATTTTTCCATGATCATTAGTTAAGAATTTAGAAGTATAAGAAGTTAGTTGTAAAGACAAAAGGAAGGCATAATGGGAAGGACCAAGTAAGTAAAGGGTAAAAATGGGAAAAGACCAAATAAATGGGCTTAAAGTAAGAAACAAAGAGGGAAGTATCATGAGAGGTCAAAAGAGAGAAGAAAAATCGTGAAATAGAAGAAGAGAAAACGGGAGAGTCGTGGAGAGAAGAAAAGAAGAAGGAAAGAAGAAGAAGAAGGATGAAGATTGGTTCAAGGTAAGCTCCATGCTATTTTCTTCTTGTTTGGTTTGAAAAAGGAAGTAGAAAAGATGGGTTTTGTGTTGGGAATGAATGGAGAAAGAAGATGGTTTAAGGAAACCCATTTGATTTTTAGGGTTTCTAAGCTAGGTTTTGGTTTTTCTAACCTAGATGGACTATGGGTAGGTTGGGTTTGAGATTGATTTTTGTTGATTTCATTGGTTATGATTTTTGAAGTTCTAGGGTTTTGTTGAATTGGAATTGAAAAGGGGAAATTGGTTGTTTTAGGAAATCAAGAACAACCTACCCAAGAGTAAGAGGAAGGGCACAAATTGAGTTTGGATTTTCAAGAGTTATAAGGTGGGTAATTTATTTATAGTTATTGTGTAATGGGCAAAATGCCTTGTGTGTGTGTATGCTTGAATTTCCAAATTGTGAATTTGCTATGATGTGGAAAATGCATTATGATGTATTTTATGTTATGTTATGCATTGAAAGATGTATGACATTTTGATAAGAATTGAATTGTGGGCATGACTATGCTATGCTTTGTATCATGGCATTTTGATTAAATGGAAAGAAGAAAAAGTATGAGAATATGACCTTTTGATTGAATTGAGCATGATCTTTGATTGTGTTTGGGCGAGAGAGGAACCGTTTTGTAGTCACATGCATGTCGCCGCAAAGCCTTTTCCCAGCTGCCCGCTTGTGGCCCACGAGATCCGAAAAGTGGACTCGTTTCGTTCACGGTGTAAACTTAGGTTTCTCCGTTTTGTTCCACGGAACCCTCGAGCCATTTAATTGTACATTTGCATTTTGATGTGTTAAGTTATGATGAAGTTGAGTATTATACTTTGATGCTAAATTACATCCAATATGTTTTATGTGATGATGTATTGAATTTTGAGATATGAATGTTGAACTTACTTTATTGGATCAAGATAAGATGAGTATGCTTATATGAATAGATGCATATAAGTTTGATTGGGTGACTCATCGCCAATGGCTATAAATATATTAGCCACTGAGCTATGTAGCTCAACCCATAATTTTCCCTCCTCAGGTGGAGATCGAGAAGATTAGCGATCCTTGCAAGACAATTGGACAACTTGGAGATAGTTAGTTTTTGTACTAAGCTAGTTTGAACACTTTTGTATAGCTTATTAAGCATGTCAAACATTGAGCATTTATTTGTATTTGTTTTACATTTATGATGTGTATATGGATTTGTAAACAAAGCTTGCTTAAATATTTACTTTGCATAGAAATGAGAACGAGAAATTGAGGATTTCCTTTTGTATATGAATATGTCTTTTTTAAAGGTTGTGTATGATAAGTGTGGAAGTGGAATGTTTGTATGCATATGCTTCTTTGTTGAGATTGTGAATTGTTGTTTGTTTTAGAATAGGATGTTGGAGATTGGAAAGGTTTTATGGGATGAATTATTTAAGGTGGGATTCAAGAGTTTAACGAAAGGTATTTAGTAGTTGAATTGATATGAATAGATATTGCATTTTGCAAGTTCATAGGTGTGGAAATTGTGTTCTGAACTTAAGGGAAAAACTATATCGATCTGGGTAGAATTAGCCAAAGTTTCCTTTATGAAAGTTGTAGTTTTACCTCTTAGTTTTGCAACGTTATAAAGTTTGTAAATTTTGGGTATCGAGATATGAGCATTATAAGAGATGCTGTTGCATAGGAAGTATGAACGTGACAACTATGGAGAATGATGATAGTTTGTGTATGTTATGAGTTATTTAAGTTTAGGTTTGGGAGTTTGATGCACTCAAATTGATAATTGAATGTTTAGGGAGTGATATCACATTAGAATAAGTGAATTTGGGAAGATTATGAGTGAATATGATGTTAGAATGGATGTAGGAACCATTGGAGAGGCTTTGGAGGAAGTTTTGGGTGACATATGTCCGTTAGATGGACATTAGGTCCGTTAAATGAAATTTCTCAGGTGAAAAAGAGCCTCCATCCCAGTGCATGTCCGTTAAATGGACATAGATGTCCGTTAAACGGACCTTCTCGGGTGAAAAATGGCTTTTAAGCCAGTTTATGTCTGTTAAACGGACATTCACGGGACAGCTACAGCAAATCATAATTTTGACTACTTTACAGGTAGAATATCTCTTTGAGCTCTTCACGAAAGTTGTAGATCTCGATGGCTTCTTTTCAACCGTCTAAACACAAAATCAATCAGACATTTGTAGAAAAAGTTATGGCAATTGCTCCAAGAGATGTACAGTTGGAGTAAGGACATAAACATGTTGGATTCATTTGGCCATAACTTCTTCATCTGACCTCCAAATTAAGTGATTCTTAAAGTGATAGATTTCTAACACATTTTCCTACCTTCCCAAAAAAATTGGTAGCTTTTGGTGTTGAATTGAAAAAGATTTATGGAAATAAAATGAGGGATAGGTTGGAAGAGCATAACTAGGTTATGAATATACTTTGGGATTTTAAGCATATCTTGAGCTATAGAGCTCCGAATGAGATGATTCTTGTTTCAAAATAAACTAGATACATGGAACTAAATTTTTTTTGAAAAAGTCAAGTGGTGATTTGGGTGTCTGATTGGTGTGGGCTCGGTCCTTGTGGTTTGGGATGTTATGAAAATAAGGATGAAACGATGAGGGCTAAAGAGATTCCATGGAAATAACCCCATAGGAAATATGCTCACGTCTTATTTTTATGATATTTAGAGCGATTGTTGGGCTTTAGAAACGGGGCCCAACACCAAGAATTTTTAGATTATCTCAGAGATAATGGGATTTTATCTTAATAAACTCCACCTTACGCACCACAGCACAATGGTATGGCCGAAAGAAGAAACCAACCTTGTTGGACATGATACGATTGATGATGGGCTCTGTAAATTTATCAAAATCCTTTTGGGGGTATGTACTCGAGACAATTGTTTGTTTGCTAAACAGAGTTCCATCAAAGACAGTTGATGTTACTCCATATAAGATGTGGACTAACAAAAAATCCTATTTTTCTCATTTGAAAGTTTGGAGCTGTCCAATTTATGTGAAGCAGACACAGTCAGATAAACTTGAAGCGAACTCTAACAAGTTTTTGTTCGTAGGATATCCTAAAGAAATAATGGGATATTAATTTTACCTTGCTGAGGAACAAAAGTGTTTGTTTCAAAGCATGCTGTCTTTTTAGAGAAAGAGTTTCTTTTAAAAGAAGAAAGTGGGAGCAAAATTGAACTTGAAGAAGTTCAAGATGCTCAAACAGATGCAGATCAACTGCCTGAACCTGAGACTGTGACTCATATAGATGAAGCAACAGTTCAACCTTCTTCAACATAGGAAGTTCGTAGGTCACGTAGGATATGCTTTGTTCCTAAGAGATATGGATTTCACGTGATTGAATAAAATGATGTATTGCTCATAGAAGATAATAAGCCTACTACCTATGAAGAGGTTCTTAAGAGTTCAGAGTATGAGAAATGGCTTAGCACCATGAAAGCAGGGATGTATTCCATGTATAAACACCAAGTATGGACTTTGGTTAAGGCACCCGAAGGAATAAAACCCATAAGGTGTAAATGGGTTTTCAAAAAGAAAACCGACATGGATGGTAATGTGATTACCTATAAAGAAAGGCTTATGGCCAAAGGTTTCTGTCCAAGACAAGGAATTGACTACGACGAGACCTTCAGTCTAGTAGCAATGCTTAAATTCATTAGGATACTCCTAGCCATTATCGTTCATTATGATTATGAGTTATGATAAATGGATGTGAAGACAGCTTTCCTAAATAGAAATCAAGCCGAGGATGTGTATATGACACAACCAGAGGGCTTCATCTCCTATGATGGCAAAAAAGGTATGCAAGCTTCAGAAATCCATTTATGGATTGAAACAAGCATCCAAGACTTGGAATATCTGCTTTGATGAGATAATCAAAGAGTTTGGTTTCTCACAAAATCTGAATGAACCTTGTTGTATAAAAAGGTCAGTGGGAGTGCAATCGTATTCCTTGTACTATATGTAGATGACATATTATTACTAGGAAACAATGTCTCTATACTACAATCTGTGAAGTTTTGGTTTTCCAAATAATGTGCCATGAAAGATCTTGGTAAAACAACTTATATCCTCGGGATAAAGATTTATAAAGATATATCGAAAAGGTTGCTTGGTCTTCACAATCAACGTACATAGACAAGATGCTAAAGAGGTTTAGCAGGGAGCAGTTCAAGAGAGGGTATCTTCCTATGACTCATGAGATAACACTATCGAAATCTATGTGTCCTAAGACACAAGATGAGAGGACGCACATGAATATGATCTCGTATGCATCTGTAGTAGGATCTATCATGTACGCTATGTTATGTATAAGGCCTAATGTATAATATGCTCTAATTGTTACTAGCAGATACCAATCAGATCCTGGTGAGGGTCACTGGGTGGTTGTTAAGAACATCCTCAAGTACTTGCAAAGGATAAGGATGTTTTCTTGATATATGGAGATGGAAATCTAAAAGTGAGCGAGCATACAGATGTTAGTTTTCAATCCAATAAAGATGATTCCAAATCTCAATCAGGTTATACATTCACAATGAACAGTAGGGTGGTCAGTTGGAAGAGTTTCAAATAAGAGACAACTGTCGATTCAACAACCAAGGTAGAGTACATTGCCACTTTAGATGTAGCAAAAGAAGCAGTTTGGATCAAGAAGTTCATTACTGAACTTGGTGTGGTTCCTAGCAGTGATGGGCCCATACAGTTATATTGTGATAACAATGGGGCTATTTCGCAGGTGAAAGAACCAAGGTCTCATCAATAGTCCAAGCACGTACTCCGCAGATATCATCTGATTAGAGAGATCATTGGTCGAGGTGATATACAAAGAGAGAATTCCCACTGAGCATAATATTGTTGATCCGTTAATGAAGCCATTATCATAGAATAACTTTGATTCTCATGTACTCTCCTATGGTATTAGATATTAAGGCGATTAGCTTTAGGTTAAGTGGGAGATTTGTTAGAGTTGTGCCCTAAAGATAATCCCCTTTATGCGTTTTGTTCAAATTTGTGTACAGACTTTATTTTCAATAATAAAGAAAGTCATATTTCATTAATTTGGTGTTCATTATTTATGAATTGATATTGATCTATAAGCAAATTAATGAAGTCTATGATATATGATATAGCATGAAGGAAATCATGATGTGATCATACTAATGCGATTCATATCATGTGAAATTATGTCAGTATCTAAATTATCCCTAGTCATAAGATTATTGAGTTTGGACATTGTTAATCCAGATAGACTAACAGACATCATTAATCCAGATAGACTAGCACATGTCAAACTCCTTGATTTGATTAAGCAGTGGATCTCAGAAACTTTAAACATGAGATGTTTAAAGTTAAGATGTGGATGCTTACTAAAGGTAGTAAGTACATTGGATGACTTACCATGAGATCATCACATAGATATTCTATTATAATGTCAGTGATAATCTTATTATAGCAATGGTCCAAGTATCATTAGACTTGAGGTACTCAAGGATATCATGGATATTGATTATGTGCTTTGACTCCATTCTTTATTACCTTACAGAGGTCGCTCATAGGGTGGTGATTGGGTATAAATTAAGGTATTCGAAGGTAATTGAGTAGCCAATAGAGGATTCACCATTTTTGTGATAGCAAAAGATGATACCCATGACCTCTTGACGGGGTCATTACTTGGAAATCTTTGGCCGAAGTACATATGTCATGAAGAATGCCTTCATTGGCATATAGAGTAATAAGTCCCAGGACTAGAACTGATATCACTTGGACTATATTTAACGTAGTCAGTCTAGTGAGAGTTGACATTTTGCACATACTCATAACTAAGTGGGGTATAGCATGGTAAAAGGATGAATTGCACAACAATTGTCTATTGTAGGGTTCATGAGATGGTTCTTGACCAGCACGGGTTTCTTCGTCAAACCACTTACTTTTCGATCAATTGGGGGTCATGATATATTGCTAGACGCTGCTTATGACTTGCTTGGCTTAAGCGTTAATTTAAGTGGCCATCATAACCGGGACCCTAATGGGTCACACGTATAAGAGTGACTCGGAGGATTCATAAAATGATTTTGGATAGATATCTATTATATGAAAAGCAATAGAACCAAATGGATCCTGATGAGAGCGTGATATCAATATTACTGAAACATGTCTTCGATGTTTTTTCACACTTGGAACTCGGTAGGACTGACCTCAGTGTGACTGGACCACCTCATATATATATAACGTGTAAGATGGGGAGAAGGTGTTTTAAAAGTGTTGCATTTTTATCTTATTGCATTTATTTGTCTTTAAATGATAAAAGACAAAATAATGAAAGCTGATGATGATCATGTAAAATTGTTTTACAAGTTTTAAAAGTTATCTTCACGATTCTCTCATCATCTTTCTTATCTTCTTCATCTCCTTCCTCTCCTTCAAGTTTTTGCTCTCCTTAAAACAAAGAAGAGAGCTAACACTCTTGTATTTATTTTATCCACTTCTGGATCAAAAATTTTGATTCGGTTAGTTTCTCCGATCTTTGAGTGGATATGGTTGGAGACAGCTTGTTTTGGTCGTTGTGGTTCAACTAGGTTTTATGGTATTTCCTTATATAGGCAGATAGATCCTGGACTTTGGGAAAGTCCCGGAATAAAATTTTTTGTTTTTTACACCACGTGTATATAGTGCTTGCACCGGGATTTTCCTACAAAATGAATTCATCTCAATTCGTATAATTCAATACTAATATGAAACATATATGCTTCCCGAAATCATGTTTCTTAAATCACTTTTCAAATAAATAGTGGCGACATTAAAAATGTCATGAATTTCTTACATGACATAGCCTATCACTAACTTCTTTTCCATATGGTACCCTCAGGCATAAAGTCACGGAGTTGGTTTTGTATCCCTTACCCACGATTGGTTAATAACTAGTTACAGAGCTAGTTCTACATTGCTTACCCGCATTAGGATAACTGTTATACATCAGTAGTTACGGAGCTGGTTCTATATCACCTACCCATAATGGGTTAACCACTAGTTACAGAGCAGGTTCTATATCGCTTACCTGTACTAGGTTAACCGCTATATACCAGTAGTTACGGAGCTGGTTCTACATCACTTACCCACAATTGATTAACCGCTAGTTATGGAGCTGGTTTGACATCGCTTACCAATACTAGATTAATCGTTATACACCGATATAATAAGATGTATAAAACCTATCGGTACACTATAGGCTAAAAACCATTTCCTTTTTATCAATCAATAACATCATCTCAATGTAAACTCCAATCATATAAGATTTAACTTTCAAACTTCAATTCGTATATTGCTAAAGCATAAACTTATACTCACAGTATTCACATAAAACTTATAATCAATACTCTCTTCACGATAGAATATAAATCATTTTCATAAAATCAATTTATAGAACATTCGCTGTTTTGTGAACTTATCGCTAAGCACACTAACACATTCAGTGCCTCTCCTTTACTTACTCAAAACGCATTTCTCATGGGCATTGATTTCCTAATTCGGAAATAAGAAATTAAAACTATAAATTCGGTTTAACAAAATTTGAGATTAGTATTTAATTGCGTAACACGTACACTAATCGTATTTCGACTTACTTCCATAAGCTAACCTATTATTCTTCGTTTCCAAATATAACTTCGAAAGTGACTTAAATATCATATTTTACACATTCTAACTTACCAATTTCTTCAAGACACTATCTCATCCAATTTAATTTACCATATTACTATTATACATGATGAGTCACAGTTATGACCCCTATCCTTAATTCATACCTCTAATTATTCCTAAATTTTCACGTAGTATACATTCACATTATGATGTGAGTAAGAGTAAGGATCATCATGGAGATGGCGTGCGTGACGGGGGCAAGCTTGTCATTTCAGTTGGACTTATGTCTAGAGCTAGGACCGAGAGATTCAAGGAGGCTCTTTATGCGCATATGGGCCAACTTATGGAGAGGATGAAACTAGCCAAGCCTAT
The DNA here is from genome assembly GCA_025629825.1 of Erythroxylum guanchezii. Lineage (NCBI taxonomy): Eukaryota > Viridiplantae > Streptophyta > Magnoliopsida > Malpighiales > Erythroxylaceae > Erythroxylum > Erythroxylum guanchezii. The sequence continues at coordinate 11,019 of JAOTAX010156491.1, forward strand.
TGGAGGAGAGTTAGTTGGATCACAGCCCAAATTGATCCACTTGCCTCAAATCCTTAGACCAGATTCACTTGGAACTTGAAGACCAGTATGTTGAGTTATTCTTCATCATTTGAAGCCTAAGAGGAGGCATGCTTATGACCAGACTTGGTGCCTCAATAAGACCAGACCTATGTTGGACTTATTTATATTTTGGGCATCCATATATTTTGGGCTTATTTATATTTTGGGCTTCAATGTATTTTAAGCCCAAATCTTTTAGCATTAAGCCTAGGTATAAATACTTATGTTTTATGGTTTTGGAAGACAACTTGGAGATTAGATTATTCTTGTGTTGTCGTAGGCCACAAAGTGAGGATTTTCACCTCTTTTTCTTGTTACATTAGGAATCAACAATTCACTTATCAATTTCGTCAAAATTGTGGCGTGTTTGTTTGGTTCAATTTCTTGGAATTAATTCCCATCATCTAGGTTGCTTGGAATGGGTTTCCCTGAGGTTTACTAGGAGTGAATTCCTTACGTATCCCTTTCTTCTCAATTGCGTTAATTTTATCCTATTGAAGAACATCATAGCTGAACAAAAAGAATTAAGAAATCTTCATCATTCTACAAAGTCGACGCGCCTTCATTCTCCCAAAGAGTCACGAATAGACCATCATCAATCCATGCATCTCTTTCACTCGCGTTATTTTGGTATCAGAGCTACGGCTCAAGGTAAATTCCCATTTACCTCTTTTCGCAGTTAGGGATTGTTCACCTTTGTTCATTGTTCTTCTTTGATGCTGTCAACTGTTCAACCATACCTAGGATGTGAAAATTTTAGCCTAGGGTTTCTTGGATTCTTGATTTATTTATCTTCTTGTAATTGGACAAAAAAAAAAGAAAACGACGACGAACAGAATATAAAAAAGGCCTTGAAATTCGATTGTTACTTGTTTGATTTCGATTGAATTCTACATTGTCTTATCTCGGCTTAGTGTGTTATGCATTGTGGTCATTACTTGGGAATATTGTTGTTTATTAAATTCGAACTTGCATTGCACATTTTGGGTTATTGATTGGTTGATGCTTGAATTCTGAAGTGTAACTTGGACTTTAGAGGAGATTGAGAGGTAAAAGGCAGAGTGTGTGAGCTTATTTGAGGGTGTTATTGCTGTGACTTAAAACATGAGGGGAGTGACCTCACTTGAGTGAAACGCATGAGGGAGTGTGTGGGGCTGTTTTATTGCTATTGTTTTGCAGGAAACTAGCCATTAAAATGTCTCGGGAAGGATCTCAGGAGGGTAACCAAGGAGGGGAGTTGAAGGCTTTCACTTTGAAAGCTATGCAACAACATTTTGAGAGAATGGATATGAGATTCAATGAATTGAGGGAGGATTTGGAGAGACATGATCAGGAGCTTGCTGAGATTAGGCGTGGAGGGCGAGGAGATCCCCAAGGAAAGCGTGATGCGCGATGTCAGCCCCTACAACCACCTCGTCGTCAACTGCCTAGTGAGGATGACGTGTATGATGATGAGGAGGAGGGACTAGAGGTACGCATGCCGAGGAGAGCACAGCGGGCTGAGCCACATGATAGGCGAGATGGAGACCTCAAATCCATTAAGATGCAAATTCCAACCTTCAAAGGTAGGAATGATGACGAGGCTTACCTGGAGTGGGAAAGGAGGGTGGACTTGATTTTTGAGTGTCACAATTTCTCAATGACAAAAAGTTAAATCTTGCTACTATTGAGTTTTCTGACTATACGTTGATATGGTGGGACTAGTTGGTGACTTCCAGAAGGTGAAATGGGGAGAGACCGATTACTACTTTGGCAGGCATGAAGGCTTGCATGAGGAAGCGGTTTGTACCATCATACTATTATAGGGAGATGCATTAGAAACTTCAAAGACTCACTCAGGGGGTCTAAATCTGTGGAAGACTACCACAAGGATATGAAGATAGCTATGATCTGAGCCAATATAGAGGAGGACCTGGAGGCAACCATGGCACGATTCTTGAGTGGTTTGAACAGGGAGATAGCTAATGTGGTACAATTGCAACACTACGTGGAGATTGAGGATATGGTGAACATAGCCATGAAGGTGGAGAAACAAATCAAAGCTAGAGTGGCAGCAAGGAGTGGGGCAACTTGTAGCCAATCATAGAGTTCAAAATGGCCCAAGAGAGAGGAGAAGTCGAAAGATAAGGGGCTAGACTTCAAGGAGACACCCAAAAAGCCAAACGTAGGGTCAGACCCTAAAGGTACACCCAATGCCTAAGCTTCTTCTAGTAAACATTCTAGCATTAAATTTTTTAGGTGTTTGGGTCATGGACATATTACATCACAATTCCTTAATAAGAAAGTAATGTATATGAGGGATAATAGGGTGATAGATTCTGATGATGATACATGAGATGCCAAGTTATTGCCTTATTGTGATGATTGTGATGATGATGATGATTGTGTTGAGAGGACTGCTGCGGGTGAATTGTTTGTAGTTAGGAGAGCGTTGAGTACTCGGGCTATAGATGAGATTTGTGATTAGAGAGAAAACTTGTTCCATTCAAGGTGTATGGTTGGTGGCAAAGTGTGCAACCTGATCATTGATGGTGGCAGTTCTACCAATGTAGCTAGTGTGACTATGGTGGAAAAATTGGGATTATCTTGTAAGAAACTTCCAGAGCCATACAGGTTACAATGTTTTAATGATAGCGCTGATGTGAAGGTGACCAAGTAGGTGTTAGTGTCATTTTCGGTGGGTAGCCATACAGGTTACAATGGTTTAATGATAGTGTTAACATGAAGGTGACCAAGTAGGTGTTAGTGTCATTTTCAGTGGGTAGATATGAGGATGAGGTGTTGTGTGATGTTATACCTATGTAGGTTGGTCATATGTTACTTGGAAGACCTTGGCTGTTTGATAGGAGGGTAGCATATAATGGGTATACCAATAGGTACTCTTTTAAGTTTAAGGGTAGGAATTTCATTCTTGTACCTTTATCACCTCATGAATTGTACCTAGACCAGTTAAAAGCAAGTAAAAGTGAGGAGGGATTGGGTAGTGAGCTTAAAAAATTGAAGAGAGAAAAGAGGCCGAAAAGAAAAATGAAGAGACCCAAAGGGGAGTGGCTGCACAGGTGAGGAAAAGAAAGTGGGATATACAGGAGAGAAGAGTTCAGTGACTGAAAAAAGAGTGGAAGAAAGAGAGAAAAGTGAACTTGTTTGCCAAAGGAAGAGATTTGCGAGTAGCAACTGGAGAGAAAAGAGCACTAGTGGTAGTGAGATACAGAGAGTGTTTAGTTTCTGAAACTAACTGACAGCGCGTGTCGAGTGCACTGCAAAATTTACCTGACTCTGCACACTAAAGTTTGTTGTTATGGTAAGTCAGGATCGAATCCACAGGGAATGTTTGGTTAATTTTCGTAAAGAAATTAATTGATGCAAGGAAAGTATATGGGGTTTTTGGATTTCAAACAGTTTAGAAATTAAAAGTAAAAATTAAACTATTGAAAACAAATTAATTCAAACAATCAAATTGAGAAAAGTGTCGAGTATAAGTAAGGTCCGGTTCTAGGGTCAATCTCGGCCTAAGCACAATCAAGCATATTCTTTCATTTTAAAGTCTTTACAATTCTTTTCAAACTATTAATCTGAGACTAATAGAATGCTCTACAAATCTCGGTTTTCCTTTAAGTTGTATTTAATCAAGATACGATCA
>JAOTAX010156578.1:0-22500 GCA_025629825.1 Erythroxylum guanchezii
CCCCCCGGAGCATCCTATCGTTAGCAAAAAAGAACATATGGCTCGACTCCCTAGAGAGAAACCGATCTTCCAAAAAGCAGCCTGCATAATTGAAATGGAATCCATTTTCATACAAAGACAACAGCACACAGCGAGCAAGAACAAAACTACTGAATTTTTGACCAAAAAATTAGACCCTCGAAATGAGATAGCAAATTTTCCATTTTGGATTTTGAAATCAGAAGCCTTTGGTCCGACTTCAGTCGTTTTTTCTCGTTTGGTCATCTAATTCGAGACCTTTTTTCTTTGCCCAATGGGGGCTTCGCCACATCGGGGCTATGGGATTCGAACAAAATTCAATTATTCCGCGACCCCTCCACGAATAACGAGAAAACTTGGATCTTTTCTACGAGAATTTCTGCTTCGCTGCTTTGGCTGTACGACATTAGTTTCAGTATACCAAATAAAGGTCAAACCCCGCTGAAGCACTGGAAAAATGTTGACCACGATTTCTAGCGCTTTTCAAAAACCATTTGCTTGCAACGCCTTGAGTGGACAGGTAAGACAGTACGCCCACTAGATCCTTCATACTCTTTTTTACAAAAATACACTTAACACTCACCCAATCTGGAAAGTGGAGTAGAATCAATCAACTGGCATACCTTTTGGCATACCTTGAATCTACCCTACGATCCGATCTTTCTTCTCTTATGAATATACGATGATAGCACCAAAGGAGCGGATACTTTGACAAGGCCATCACCGGAAAAAAACTTGCAGCTGATGAAATACCAGCTCTAATGTCAAACCCAACAGCTTTTTCTCTTCCGAAAGACCGTCTACGCGCAAAGAGAAGACCGGTTAATGGAACAGTTACCGAATCAGATAGTCTAACAACGGAAACTCTCACAGAAAAGACTAGCACGGCTAATGGTTGAGCGCTTACTGATTCAATTGCAAACAACGGATATGAACCAATAGCAAGAGCCCCAATGGCTAAAAGACTTGCAGCTACTTCTGTGGCATTTTTCTCTGATTTGAGTGCTACTAACAGTTTGTATTCGAGTCCTCTTTCCCTTATTCTATGTCATTTGCTTACTCAAGCAGCAGTGGATAGGCTTACAAAGGAAAGCAGTAAAGCATCAAAAGAGGATCCCCTGGGGTCTCCGCTAGTGACTACCCGACCTGCTTTCAGTATTGAGTCAGATCTTCCACTAGTTTTGAAATGAATTTCAGATGGAAATTTTTTCGGAAGTGATATTTTTCTTTATATTATATATTAGATGTCATTAGCTTTCCTTATCCTTATCTCAGACTAGGGATATGATTCATGGGACAGCAAGAAATCAATCCCCCGGAAACAGGAAAGATTGGCTTCATTCTATTCCCAAGAGAAAATTCTATAGCAAAGGTGATAAGACGGGATAAGCATCCTACAACGCAACAACAGGAAAGAGCCAAAGAGCTCCAAACCTCCTGCCGGAATTGGAAGAGAGAACAGCTACTTTTCTTTTTATACGATTTAATCAATTCAACTGACTTCCTTCCACCAAAGTGGAATCGTGAGCCAAGAAAATGAAATGAAAAAAAAGAAGCGGCGAACAGGAACCCAATCCATTTCGCTGTTTTCTCTCTTTTTTAGTAGGGGCATGCGGAAAAGAAAAAGGCGTAACTGCTGTTGTCGACTGGGAACGAATGCTTAGCTCTGAGGAAAACCCTGGAGTTTCTGTTACAGAAGACGGTCTTTGGCATAGGTCTTGCGTAGATAAGGAATTGGCCAGTCTCTCTTTCTATTGCAACCGAGGTCTAACTCAATCAAGTTCAAATCTAGTAGGACATAACCCTTAGCTGCTAGCAAGGAATAAGACCTGAGAGTCTAAAAAAAGAGAAAAGTATAGACTGCTAGTCCTTTCTTTCTGTTTTCAAGTTTGAAATAAGAAGCCCGGTGGCGTTTAAGTTGAAGCTCTTGGAGAAGACCAGGGGAGATCACACTCTTGTTCAAACGAGAATGGCCGCCCAAACAAAACAAAGGCGGGAAGCGAAGGTTTGCAGACGCTCGACCAAGAGGAGAGGAACGAACGGGCTTAAGCCGGCTCATGACCCGAGGGCGGGGGTAGGCAACTCTCAATGGTAACTCTGTCTCTATAATCTTGACAATTGGAATGCTTGACTTTGACTCTTTGACTTTTTTAGGAGCCACTTTTTAGCTTAGTTTGCTTTGATCCTCTCTCTACTCTACCTGGGCATGTTTCCATTTTATAGGTGAGTTGGTATGTTATTTAAGGAAGAACTGGGTATTTAGATTCTTTCTTTATAGAATAGAGAAAGGAAAAAGACCGTCGATCTCATTCTCATTAGACTTTCCCTTCTGTCTGTGGTGAGGGTGACCTTGTTCCAAAATGGTTTGGTGTGCCCTTTCCTATGGTGTCTGTTCTGTGCTAGCTAGGCTAAGTCTTGGTGCTTTAGTTTTAGTAAGGCCAGTAGGAGAGGAGAATCCGGATTCAATGGATTTAGGAGTTTACAACCGAAACTAGCTGCCAGAAATGTTAAGCTGGAAACAATCATTCCTCAAGTTGGATGTGAATAGGAAGAACCTCGAGAAAGAGAGTAAGCTGTGACTTCCTGTTTTGGAATTAAGATAATAGGGGCCGGAATAAGCGATTAACGTCTTGTCGGCCTACCCCCTGCTATATAAGACGGTGGGTATAGAAAGATTATTGGGTAGAGAAAGATTATAAAAAAGGAAGGGCGGAATCGAAAACCTCCCACGGTAATAAAATAGAGAGGCTTTCGAAGAGTAGCCTTTTTGGCTTGACTTGGACTCTATCTCTCTATTCAATACAATAGAAAGGTGACAGTTCTAGATCCGCCTTTGTTGAAGAAGAGGGTAGCGGTCGGTGTGAACTCCTCTCTCTGGGTTCCCTTGGTTTCTGTGAAAGCGATAGAGATTCAGAGTAGTGAAAAGCGAACTCAAAAGCAAGCTCGCTTGATAGCAGAAACTCAAGAGCTCAAGTTAGATCCGACTAAAGAGTGAATGAGATGAATGGAAGAGAAGGAAATTGCGTGTCTTTCGCAAAGAGAGGAAAGAGAAATGGGGATTCAATTAAGGTAGCGAGATCACTTCCGGGTCGACTAGAAGAGGGACCTTTTCCCTGTTAACAACAGGAGATAAGCGGGATGAGCTAAGCTAAACAGAAAATCGATTCGCTAATGCGAGAGTTCACGGATGACCGATCGATACAGTACGAAAGATTCTCCGGGAAGTTTTTCAAAAAGGAATGAGCGCTCTGCCCTAGCGAAGACGCACGGGAGAGATTCACCAAACTAGGGACATATTCCGGATGACAGCACGACCGATTGCTTTAATGAAAAGACAAGACAGCTCTTTAGTTAGATAGTCCAAGGGTTGTAGAGGTAAGACCAATGGGGGAAAAGCGATGCTCGACTAAAAAACCGGGGATCGATGGAATTGAGCTAGCCCATTAGGTAGAGGTCGTTTAGCTTCTTTGGGACTACGCGGAGTTGGAGAGAGAAGCAGGTAGCTCGCCCGCAAGTCCTAGTTGGTGAATGAGCCTACAAGTGGTAACCGCTCTGTATCCGTCATCTCTTTTGAAGAAGCTGCTGAGCTAGATGCGGCGCTTTCAAAATCCCGTGACTCTCAGTCATCTATCTTCTTTTCACCTGACAATTTTGGATTGTGGGAAGGCTTTCCTTCTTTGTTGACTTCAACTGATACCGGCCGATAGCCCAATCTCTTAGTCTCGGAACTGATTTTCTATCTAGTAGCCACTCCTTGCCCTATTCGGTCAAGCAGCTTCTTTTTCATTTTCAATTCAATAGGAATTAGGTTCAGTTGCCTACATGGCTACTTCTAGCAGTTCCCGGAATAGCCTTTACTGCCAACCAACCTTTCATCTTTCTTTGAGTGGGATTATAATAAAAGAAAAGTGAACTTCTTATTCTATTATCTATTAGTAGTATAGTGGATCAAGAAAGCTCCGCCAAGCCAAAAGGTGCTTTCGCCGGTCACCGCTAGCCGAAGATAGGTCTCTGACAGAAGAAGTCGAGTCAAAGTAAAGTTAGAAAGTGAACGAAGTCAGGATAGACATTCTCGGATATAGAAAGTGTTCAATGCTTTTTAGGAGATCTGGGGAGGAAAGAACATATAAGATAGATCGATCGATCTTAGTCCACCCAAGAGAAAAGGCTAAGGGGAGTGAGTCAAAGCAGTAGGACGTTCTCGGTTCAGTGTGCCAAGTCGCTTTCAAGCATTCCAGCGAGCCTCTTTTTTTTCTTTTAGCCTCTTCGTTCTTTCTTCAGTGGAAGAGAAAGAAAACCCTCAATTACATCGACCCTTGCGTAGGAAGGGGACCGGTGCGCGGACGACCCGGAGATAGAGCTCGGAATCAGTAGAGCAGCAGAAGACCAACCCGCCAGCCTGCTGAACCAAGATGTGATAGGGAGATCATAGAGGTGAGTTAATGTGCTGGTTCTAGCCTCGCCCTTTATTGAATGATTGGACTAGCTCGCAAAAGAAAAGAGAAGTTGGAAGAGAGGTATGCTTGGGAAACTTCCAAGAGCTTCCTTTCCTGGTAGGGTAAGCTCTGTCTTCATGTTCACATCTTTTTATTACTCTTTTATTACGCATCCCTCGAAGTCTAAAAACTATCCAGTGAGACCAGATCAGCCAGAAGCCTTGGTGTACTAACAAAGCATTCCCTCTTCACTTCCCTCTTGTAAAAAGTCTCATTTTACCGTCTTTTTTGGCTTAATCTGCTAACAGAAAGAGAGATAGCAAGAAAGAACCGGGTTCAGAAGCTAAGGAAGATCCGATAACTGGGCTTCTAGAGGCCACTGAAAGGTCTTTTAACCCTCCATCTAAAAGGCCAACTAGCTGCCCGAAAGCCAGGAGAGTGAGTACTTGTCTCCATCCCACCTATACTGAAATTCACTCCGGTAAACCAAGCAAGTCCGTCTACAGCAAGTGAATCACCTACGTAATTTCGAGGATATTTTGCATGTAAGAGCAGACGCAAGGGGCAAGGCAAAAAAAATATCATAACAAAAGAAATCCAAAACTTACGCGGATAACACTCCCGGAACACTTTCTATAAAACCGGCGAAAGGAAAAAGGAAGTAGTCATTGACTTGTTCAGCACAAAACTATGCCCAAGCAAGGGCTATGCTATAAGAACAGAAGGAAAGGCTTGGTTTAGAGAACCTGCCCCCCAGTCGCTTTAGAGAAGACTCCACCAGAAGCTGTAAACTTGACTTCGCTTCACCCAGGGGTTGGATTATCGTATTTAGATCTCTGGACGGATGCCGAAAAAAGTAACCAGTGAAGCTAATCTTCCTATAGGGCGGAAAAGTAGCCAAGCTAATCTCGATTCAAATCTGTCACCCATTGCCATTGGCCGGTCTCAGTTGCTAATCGCTGATCCTATGGATTAAGCATTTGATCTTTATTAGGTAGTCTTTTTTGACAATCCATCTATTTTCTTTATGGGATCGTCATGCAACCATTAAGGGGTAAGGTTGAGCAGTTTAATGACCTTACATATGTGTACCTCTACATATCCAACGTACGTTCGCTCTTCGATTTCCTCTTCTTTCGGGCTCTCCTTTGTGTGGCCAGTTTCAATCATCAGGGTTTATCAAAGAGTTTTTCCACAAAGGTCAGTTCATCGCTCTCAGACTATTGGAAAGATAGATTCATTTAGAACATGGGATAGGTTTTGTGCCCATCCATCACCTTTAGACAGATATAGTTTTCACTGCCATAAATTCTTCACTATCTTGGGTTACTACGTGACTACCAGAGAATGTCTTACTTCGTTCTTAAGGGCTCTATATAGCCTTCTAAGGGAAGGCATTTTCCGGTGGATAATCCTCCATATTCATCATTAAACGTGACTTTCTCAGTAAGAATCTCGCTATCTGCTGGGATCTAGTCCATGAAAGACCTCTCACTGGCTGTCTTGCCCACAGGATTTCTTAACCTAGTTTGCAGGAACTTGATGTTAAGTAAACTCCAAAGAGAACTTGAAAATAGCCTTAGCAACTCAATTCAACTCTATGGTTAGCAACTGCCATCTAAAGAACTTTTAGAACTCTATTGGTCTAACTTGCCTTTAAGCTGAGCTTCTTCTGCAACTGGCTGATCGGATGGAAATAAAGGGGGAAGGAGATCAGGGTTGTAACCTTTCTGAAAGTCTTCTACCCTAGTCAGTCCTGTACCTATATTCAACCATTTCTTTGTGCATGAGGTCATGGAATAGAGTGACCATGGCCCTTTGGTATGTGGCCCCAGCATTCTTTAATCCGAAAGGCATCACCTTATAGCAAAAGGTTCCCCAAAGGGTGATGAAGCATGTTTTTCTTCTTGTCATCCCAGAATAACTTGATCTGATTATATCCTGAGAATCCGTCCATGATAGAGAACATGTGGTGTCCTGCAGTATTGTCAACTAGCACATCAATATGAGGCAATGGGAAATTCTCCTTTGGGCTAGCTCTGTTTAAGTCTCGATAATCCACACACATCCTGACTTTCCCATCCTTCTTGGGGACTGGTACTCTATTAGCTACCCATTCTGGGTAATCGACAACTTCCAAAACTCTCTGCCACCTAACTGTCGTTAGAGGGTATCTGAGACCTTACTCCTTTCACTCGAGTTCTTTACAGACCAACTCAGAGAGGGGCCCCTTAGGGAGCGGGGCTTATCTTAATATCGATCGATCTTTCATAGTTCCCTTAGTCTATTCTTTATATATGCTAATCCAGTCTCTTATGGATCACCTGCTATATCGGAAATTTAGAGGGATGCCTTTGAAATTGTCACTTAATAAAGAAAAGACTTTCGACAGGATATCTTCATTCAGCTTTAAGTGAAAGAAAACACTTTTATCTTGACTTTTACTTACACAATTTTCTTGAATTGACACCTATGTCAGCCGGATATGCATGCTTAGGGAAAAGGCATAGGCAAAAAAGAAAGACTTCACGCTTGAACTACGTGACAGACTAGCGGGATAAAAGTCACATCTATATGGGAATAACCCCTGTTCGTAAACCCTGTTTTCTTAGGCTGTATGAGTCTTCCTTAAACGAGTGAAACGCTCTAAAGATACGGGAGATAGCTATATCTTTTCTATCTTCTTAATAAGAAGCACAGAAGCAGGAAAGCTAGCCCCCGATTCCTTCTTACTTAACTTTAGGCAGTGTCCATACGTTCCGGCGTGGTGCAAGAGAAAGAAAGTCTTGTTTAACTGTATTCCCTTTCATGAGATCAGTAGTTGGTGGAATTCTTCAAAGTCTTTCCGCGGAGAGCACAAAAGCTGATTAATTAGGAAAGAGCTGCTAAGAGGGTTGACTCGCCCTTAGCCCTCGTCTAAAACCTAGCAAACAGACCGTTGTAAACCAGGTGAACTAGAGCGAACAGGAGAAGCAAGCAAATAGCGGCCTCTCATTCAATCCACCTCTAGCTGTTAAAGGAAGGTATTCCGATCTTTGATCCGCCGCTTCTCTTTACTTAAGCCCTCACCGATCCGATGATCGAGTGCTTTTTTCTCTTGGCTCGAGCTACCACACCAAACTCCGCGAGTGGCTATCGTTCCGGAACATCTTTCACTGGGTCAAGTGGACTCACTCCTTCATCTTCGGAAATGAACCCTACAAGGCTACCGGATTCCCACTTTCTTCTACCTTTCTTTAAGACTTTACTTGAAACTTCTTCTTCCTTCACATCGGGCAAAAAAATATCTTCAGTGAAGTCCAATCCGAATACTACGTTCCTTAGCTTCCCTAAAAGCTGAAAAAGGGCTTCCGGTTTTGTAGGCTTCTCATTCTCCGATTCCGTCCGTCAACGCGAACTGCTGATCTTATCTTGTCCCATTTCTTTGCACCTGCCTTCAAACAAAGATCTGCAAATCTCGTAGATCAGTAAGGGCTGGGAACAAACCCTATCTTCAAATCAAATCACGTAGAGAGGAGTCCCAGGATCAGGCTAGTATGGCTTGCCTATGGAAATTCAATCTAAAACTAAAAGCATCAAGATCATGAAAACTTTCGTTTCTTGGGCATACTTTTGTATCAAAATGGGACTTGTCTTGTGAGTGAGGACACATCCAAGTCAATAGCTAGAGTTTTGCTGGGTGAACAATTCTTTTGTCCGGATTTCGACTCGGTACGCGTGGCTAAGCCAAAGATCAAGGGCGGGTGGGTAAATCAAACAATCGATCTTTCCCTCACTACCGCCTCCCACGGGTGCTGTCTCAGTCAAGAGATAGGAACGATCTTGCTTTACTAAAGTGAGAGGAAGTTTACCATTGGCAATGTCCATCCAGCAGGAATTGAACCTACAAAAACCGTTGGGTCGCTTTAACCATTCAGCCATGGATGCTTAGAGACTCAGCGAGTGAACTAGGTTTTGGTATTCCTTCTTGAACTTGTACAATCGATGCCATCCATTAAAAGAGTGAAAAAGCTATATTGACTGCTTCTGAATAATAAGGACTGGTAATTCCAAAATTTTCCAAATTGTTCTAAATTTCGGCTAAGACCATGACATTATTTGGGTCATGCTCTACCATTCGCTCGACCAAATCATAGGTACTCCTTTGTGGGGGGAGTGGAATTCTCTGTTGCATAAATAAAGGATCCAAGAGCTTTGTGGAAATCTGTTCCTTTAGAGTTTCCGCTACGCTCTCGTCTACTCGCTCTTGAAAGTTTTCCTGATTGAGCCCCCGTAACCGAGCGACGCGCCAGGTGGCCAACAACCATACGACTATAGGAATGCCAACATGGATATTTTGTATCAAGTGCAGAAGGTAGTTAAGGATTTGATCTGCCATTTTTTGATAAAAGAGATAGGTATGAGAAATTCAAATGATAAGACACATTCTAGTTTTTGGCTTGCAATAAAGCTAGGGTCCTGATCGAGAAAATTCCTATCTATCCACCTCTCCAAACACAATATCTTGAGTACCTATGATGGTGACCACATCTGCTGGCATGTGATGTTTGGACATAGAATCGAGTCCTTGTGAATGGGCAGAGCCAGGTGCTCTTATTTTACGACGGTAGGGACGATTGCTTCCATTACTGACCAGAAAGACACCAAATTCTCCTTTAGGTGCTTCAACTGCGGTATAGGTAGAAGAAGCTGGTACGGAAAAACCTTCTGTATAAAGTTCGAAATGGTGAATTGAGGTAGAGTAGACCGATGATCCTATAGGCATTTGGCCAGTTATTGAAACAAAAAAGCTTGCATCTGCTCTCCCTATTATATAACATAAGCGGTCCCATCTCTCTCCAAACCTAACGTGGTAGTTTCCCATCATAGGGCTTTCCATCTATAGATTAAGCCATTACCACGGTCGTTCAGAACTCAGTTGACTGATAGATAAGGCGGAGCGTCCTTGGCTCAGCATTATAGCACATAGGGCTTCGACGCTACTACAGCGCTTCGCTAACTCGAAGTGCCTCGCTATGAGAATGACGCTTCGCTAATGCTCGGCTAAGTCTTGAACCTTCGTGCTGACCGTTCGTTTTCTCAGTAGCAAAAGCGCTTCTCTTTGCCCTTTAAGTAGAAGGACAAGAAAGATATTTTTGGTTTTATTGCTCCACATCTGCGCTCGTCAAGCCAACCTTGCTTTTGGGGAGGTGAAACAGCGGTGGAAGCGGGCATTTCGAAATGAAAGCATCGAAGAGATATACACGGTCACGGTTATCCCGGACTGTGTTCCGGAAAAAGTGGCCTACTTGAAAGAAAGGGGCGGGCAGTCTGGTGTTTCAACCCCACTATACTATTAATAGTTGTGGGGCACTGTGTACTTACAGCCTCTACGATAAGCAAGTGAATGGGGCCGGTGCGTGGCGATTCATCAAGCCATTTCTTGCCTCAACCCCCTAAATAGGAGGAGGGGTACTTTACCAATAGGGGCTAATTGCTTCGCACCTGACTGTGATAGCCCTCTCGATACCTTATTGGAGCTTTGTAACTAGTGGCCGGTTTCCCGTCGCGTCAGCGTTTTCCCAGTTCCCCCGGAGCCCCAACGAGGAAGGTGTTAGTGCTTTTTCATTGGGTCAATAATGCTAATCCCTCTTTTTGTTTTGTGCTACTCCTAGGGCGGGAAAAAGATAAGAAAACGCGAAGCGTTCTCTTGGTTTCCCAACCTGTTGCTTCTAAAGGCTGCCCTCTCTCGGCTAGATGTTGGTCCAGCCTACTACGAGGATCCCGTATCCAGCAACCCAACCTAAAAAAAGGAAATAAAAAGCCTTGTATAGGTTGAAGCTATGAAGCTTACCTTATTTTCATTTTTAGAGAAAGGGGAAAGTTTCAGCTGGTGCGCAGGAGCGCACTTCCGCTTTCCCTTTACTAGTTGGGGGTCCCGTGGTTCCTATGTCGCCGCGTTTCCCGGTCTTTTGATTTGAGTGCTTCGACCCGAAGCGATAGCTAGTTCAGTGGATAAGATGGCTGCGCTCCAGCTCACTCAAGAATGGGACGGCAGTGGTCCGCCGGCAAGCTCGTTCTGATCTTGGACGCAGTACATTGGAATCCTGAAGCACCACCACGAACGCTACCGCGCGTTCGCCTGCGGCGCGGTAAGGCACCACCCTGTTGTGCCAGCAGCCAACTCCGGCGTGTCAGCTTAGTTATCCTCATCAAGCCACTTACTGGATGTCTAGCTTCCCAACTGGTAGACGGTTCCTTTTCCCCCAGATCAATGAAGAAGGGAGAAGTCAATTGATTCTTCCGAAGTTTTTTTTTTCGAAGCGCTACGCCGGGGCGGGGGGACGGGAAAAGAAAAGGCTCCGAAGAAAGAAATGTGGGTTCCCAATGCTTTTCCACGCCCAACGAGATGCGCCAACCTCGGGATGCTTTACTCCTAACCCCACCCCACAAGGTTCCGAGACGGAGCTTAACCTGAGTCTCGGTTAAGAACGGCGATGATCTATGTTTCACACGGCACACGATTCCATGGATAGTTTCATTCGACATCGTGATGGAGGACATAGCTTACGATCATCGGCTTTGATCATGCCACTAGGCATTTTATTAGGACATTGCACAATGATCCGAAGACTTTGTCGCATCTCTTCGATACGGATACAGTAACGATCATAGCGATCCCCTCTGGTACCTACTGGTACGTCAGGATCCAATTGGTCATAAACATCGTAAGGTGCTGCTTTTCGCAAATCCCAGCATACCCCTGGTTGGGATGGGTAGGCCCACCACTTCACTTTCACTTAGGCCCGAAAAAAGAAAGTGGGGGGACCCTGTCGGGTTCCTCCGTCCCCCCCCAAAAAAAAGAACTGTACGTGAGAGTTTCCCTTCATACGGCTCGAATCATTCTCAGATGCCCGGAGAGGCATCCTTTCTTGTTGGGTTGGTTCACGCACGCGCAGCACCAGCCGCAACAGCAGGAAACTATGACCAATAGAGTCAGACACTTAGCTACATCCACACGCAAAAGGAATGTGGTTCTGGTTGAGGCTTGATTTCCCTTATTAGAAAAAGGGGGCGCGGGACGTTCGCGGAGTCCGTGCCTTCCGTACCACCACAAGACTGGTCGTTCTTGGGCGAATCCCGCCCCTAAAATAAGGGATAAGGGAAAGGTGGCCGGGCCCATCATATCAAAAGGGGTGTAGAAAGAGAACCCGGCCACCTATTTCATTCGACGCTCGGAGGCAGGGGCCCGCCCGATTCGACCAACTTTTTGATAACAAGAAGGCGAGCGGATCTGCTTTGATCCAGGAAAAAGCCCAGTCAGCCACCAACTCGGTGCAGGTCACGTGACCTACAGCTCGGCCTTCGGTTTTTGAGGCTTCCTCTACCCACATCTCTATGTGCCTGCAGCACTTCCATATGGAAAAAGAGAGGCTTACCATGTTCCATCAATAGCACCTAACCTATGCCGATTTTGGCGGACCGTGCTCCACCCCGGTGAACTCATGCGGTTCCGACGTGCCCAGAGGCCAGAGGCGAAATCCGTTCACGGTCCGTAGGACCAACACCATTCGAAGGTGGGTGGTCCGCCCCGCCTAGAACAGTCATGTTTGACTGGGCTTACACACATTCGCTCGCTTACGCTGTCCCCCCTCAGCTCACCCTAGCCCAGGGCCTTGATTTTGCTCTTCTAACGTAAGCTCCAAGGCTTCACACCAAGTCTTCACTGACATAATATGCATGCTTAAGTAGGGTCAGGCAGAACCGTTGTTGCCTGATGGGAACTTCCCCCATATTGCTATCAATGTCTTCATGTCGCACGACCTCTTAACATTACACCACTGAATCCCCAATCCTTTGCTTGCTGTGCAGTGACAGTACCAATATCTACTAATCGTTGTTTCCAGATACGATTGCCGGTTGACATCTCTTCTAATTCGTCGATACGAGAAGCAAATTGTTGTGTGGAGGAATCAATATCTCGACATAAGCCAAGAGGCAGATCTTGTGCCACTCCACCTGGGCGTATGAAACTGGCATGCATCCTGGCTCCCGAGACTCTTTCATAGAATTCCAACAATTTCTCCCGCTCCTCAAAAGCCCACAGGAACGGAGTTGATGCTCCCACATCCATAGCATGAGTAGTTAAAGCAAGTGAATGATTTGAAATTCGAGTTATTTCACAGAATAACACTCGTATATATTGAGCTCGTAATGGTACCTCGCAATTCAAAAGTCTCTCTACGGCTGAAGAATAAGCGTGTTCTTGGGCCATCGTAGAAACATAGATAGGGTCAACGACGGAACGAAGAACGAAACTTTACGACAGCTTTTTCGTACACGTTCACTTGCATCACATACACAAGTGCTCTCTGAACCGTGCAATAAGGTCACCCATAACACGGCTCTCCCACTTGAGTTACCTTAGCCCCGGGCCATGCTATTCAATGATATTGAAAAAATGACAGCGTAACGTAACAACTAGTATTGAAAGCTGGTCGCCTTTTGAGGGAGTTTCAATAGGATCGATGTAATTGAGCTCGACTAAAAGGAGAGGAGCCCTACTTCCCTCTTTGCGACCTCATCACTTCAATTCAAGCGCAAACCCATTGATTTCTTAGTCACCGGGCCCCGCTTTGGTACTTTGCTTATAGCTTTTTTAGGTTATGCAATAGAAGGGGCTTAGCTCTGGATCCCCCCTGCTTTCAGAAATGAATGGCTCAGAAGGGGGCTGGGTTCTATTTGCGGGCCGGGCGGGGGGTGAAGGCCGTAAGAGAATCTTTCCCTCCCGGTAAGGAAGAGAGGAAAAAGACGCTGTCATCTATCTCGACCAGTTTTCCGAGGCGTTGGAAATCCAGACCGGATCAGAGAATCACTGGCGCTTTCGGCGCCCTTCGTTTCGCCAACAAATCCGTCATCCTTGACGATTTCCCATTCCTTCCCTGCCGAGCCGCCTCTCTTCGCCATTCGCTCCCTCTGCCTTCTCTTTATATAACATACCCAGGCGTCCTCCTTTCTAATCACTAAGAAAAAATCAATACCAATCAAAGCCCTATCATTGTAAAGGTAAAGCTTCGTCTGTTCTTTTTCTAGGGCAGTTTACTCGACTCATTCCCCAGTCTCACGCACTGCTCAAGTAAGTGTAAGTGTGCGACTCCGTATGAGGACCTCCTTCCCTTCTGCTCTGCCCACTCTCCGTTCACACGGTTCTCAAAGCGGAGGAGGAAGGGTGGGCAGCAGGTACCACGAGTCCTCTGTCCCACACATCTATCCAGAAGCAAGTGTAGTTCACCGGTTCCACCGAATGCTCCTATCTCTCGGCAAAGATCGTGTGAGTGTGCAGTTATGCTTCGGATGTTTCGCCATAGAATAGATCGACCCAGTTCCCATTCTTTGTAGGTGCATTCGCTTTATATCTCCGACACACAAGGAAGGACGCGGGGGGAAGGAAGCGAAGCAGCCCTAGCCTCTGTCCGGACGATCATTCCGCTGGCATCTTGCATTCACGCCTCCGTTTGACTGCCGCTCGGGGATGTAGTTGTAGATACGTTAGTCTTAGTGGATCGTTGGCTCCACCTGTTATCTCCTTCTACGACATGCTGTTGTCGTCGCCATATTCCATATGTCACTTAGTCATCTCTGCCTCGCTGCGGGTCAGCACCTCCGAAAGAAACGGAGGACTTCATTCAGTGACTCCGCGATCGCCCTCTGAACGATCAGAATAAGGTAAAGCTTGAAGATAAGTTTTGTACTCTATTAATTTCTCAGTCCCTCTAGTCGGGTGGGCGTCGGCCGGTCTTTCGACCGAATCCCCCTAAAAACCGTACGTGCGGGTCTCCCCGCATGCGGCTCACGCCATTCGAGGTGGCCTGGCCCAGCCCAGCATTCATTCGCAAATCCTGTAGTGAAATTGAGACTGCTCGACCTCGGAAGCTAATTCGCGTATAGGCAGCGCTATCCGTCGTACCGTTGACTCTATCTATTCATTGAATTGACTTTCTTACAGTTCTCTTTGAGGCTCGCTCCCTTCTTTTTCCAAGAATTCATGCGCTTCCCTTTAATTCATAGGGCCTTCTATAATAGGGGAAAAGCCTTCCATTTCCGTCAAATGACCCGGCCTACCCTGGCTCTTCCACCGTCTGGGCTCCCTTTCCTCCCTATGCTCCCCCGGCGCAGGCCTACCACGCTTCGCGCCTGCGGCGTTTGCGTCAGACGGTCTTTGCCAGTAGTGCCATCCTCCCCGCTGGCTGTATGGGCTGCCCCTCGCTGCTGCGTTCTGTTAGGCTATAGATTCAAGGAAAAATGGAGTTGAATGAGACAGCAGGCGGGTTACACGTTCTACTGTGCCGAGATGTGAGGTACAGGCGGTGATGATCACCCCGGGGTATGCGCTAGCACCCTTGACAGGCACTCCAGGACCCGCCAACGCTCATGAAAACCCGGGTCGGTCTTCTATTCATCTGACCGGAGGTGTGGATAACGAGGCCACCTTCACAACCTTCTCCCTTCTGTCCCTATTAGTATAGGGCGGTTTGCTTGAGTTGCTCAACCGCCCCTTAGCCCGGTGCTCATGACGCGCTACGGAACCCCCACCTTGCCGGGGGACCAAGCAGGGCATAGCTCGCGGCATAGGAGCCGACTCGGCGTCAGCGGCTTCGTGCCGCACTGGAGTAATCCAATATGTGGTTCCGCACGTTCCACCACTTCTCCGTTCATTTCCAATACTGATCGTGAAACACCATGAGCAGCAGGATGTTGAGGTCCGAAATTCGAAGTGAAATTTTGGATTTGCCTGTTCCTAGTTGTCATGAGAAAAAAAGGCAGAAAGAAGAAAGAGATTATTCCCTAAGAGCTTGTACAGTACTACCAACCAGTACCAGAAATGCATCTCCTTCGCCCGCGTGCGATAGCTCTACCTGGCGTGCCGCCTTGCATGCAAGCGAAGCCCTGCAATAATAAATAGCTCACTGAGCAATGATTGATGTTACCTCAGAAAGCTGAAGGAAGGCAGTGCCCTCGATTGTGATTGTTCCAGAGAGAAGGATCATGGCGCCCCAGAACCGTGACATCCAGCAGTACCTTGCGTTCGAGAGACTGATATGTCAGCCGTTATTCCCATTCCCAGTGAAAGAAAGCGGCAGACAGACTCATTTTTTGGCCGGTATTCTCTAATGAGTGGCTTTAGGAGATTGGGCTTCTCCTTTAGACTCTTTACCCATCCGCGGAGGCTTTCCGCATCTGTCTCCGCGGCACTGGAGTATACTTCAGTCATTTCCGGAAATAGCACGGACAGCCGTCCTTTTCCCCTTTCACTCTCTTCGCGAAATTGCTCACGAATCCAAGTTTGAAGCTCCCTTCGAAGTGCCGTGCGCTCTTCTTGATCGGGAGCGGG
Organism: Erythroxylum guanchezii; assembly: GCA_025629825.1. NCBI lineage: Eukaryota > Viridiplantae > Streptophyta > Magnoliopsida > Malpighiales > Erythroxylaceae > Erythroxylum > Erythroxylum guanchezii. The sequence continues at coordinate 15,826 of JAOTAX010156578.1, forward strand.
GTGGTTCCGCCGGTTCTGGCGCCTTCGGCTGCGGCAGGGCCTCAAGAGACGCGCTCAAAGACTATTGAAACGAATTCAAAAATGGCATTACTGCGTTCCACAATTCTTCCACGACCCCCCACGAATCACGAGATTCAATCATTTAGAAAGGAACTTCGCATCACCCCACTCTATCTAGCCCAAGGTGATGAAAGAATGAATCTCCAGGCGAGAAAACGATTGGCTTTCAAAAAAAAAAGCAAGATAAATGATTCTGAGTCAGAATGCTATTAAAAAAATGTGACAAGAAGATCGATCCCGTATGGAGCCACCGTAACAGTATGTCAAGCAACCTACCTTCCCGGAAAGTTTTGCATACAAGCACTAAAGTCTCTTAATTACATTACTCCATTTCTACTGCCCAACAGACTTTCCTGTGCAACACCATAGCCGTCTCGAAGGCACCAAAATCTTTATATTCAAGTCCGGAGGGCTCGTTGGTGTGAGCAACTCTCCAGATCTATTTTCAACTGCCATATCAAAACGGTGCGCTTTCTATGCTTATATACATAAGATTTTTGAATCCGAAGATTGGTTGGTGAAGGGAACAAAGACTCCCGCCAGGATAAGTCGAGTGAACGGCACTCCAGTCAGGAAGGTTTTCACCCGGGAAGAGCGGAGCGAAGGGAATTTGTGTCTTTTTTTGACACGCCCAAAGCCGAGTGAGACTGGATGGATCCGGTCGAGCGAGGACTGTACTGTTGCCACTTGAGGAGGAGTGTCTCCGGGACATGGCTACCCTTCTATGATGACCGGGCTAAGCCTGAGGAAGCGCACCATAGCCCAGAAGCTTTTAACCAGATCAAGGGGATGATTGAATTAACAGAATTGGGAGTGCTCTATCTGGCATATCGGTATGAAGTTTCTGTGATCACTTTACAACATTTTTTTTTTTTCTGGAGCTAAATGCAGAAAGAAAAGGCAATGGCAATGTAATTGGATCAATAGAATAGGAAGTTTTCGTTTCTCCTGGCTTTCTAAGAAATAGAGAAAACTGGCTAATTAAATAGAGATAAATAAATTGTGGATTGCAATGCAAAAGTTTCAAACAGATAGAGGTCTTTTCTGGCTTTCCGAATCGTCTCAAAAAGGTTCCTCCTGCTGTCGAATCGTATTTGATATATTGAAAAATATCCACGGGATCTCATTCAGGACTTTCTCGCTTGCCCTGTCGATCGTTTTTTTGACATCTTTATACGCTAAAGCCTTTAAAATCAAAGTAAAGGTAAACCGATTATTGCTAAAACGCGCCAAGGTAAACAAACGCTAAAATCAGATCAAGACGAGGAACGTTCGCCTGAGCAAATGATTCTCGCTCGCCCCTTCTTGGAACTGAGAACAGAACTGGACTGAAAAGCTTCCTTATTTGAACTATTTGAAAAAGCCTTCAGGATATATCCACTTTATCAAAAAAAGTGTTCCTATACTATTAAGAAAGGTAGGTCGTCCCTTACTCCATTTCTTTCTAAAGTTATAAATGTCGGGGCGGGAAGGAGCAGCAAGACTGATTAGGCGTTCGTGCCCCTCACCCGAGGGTCACTTCACTCTCTTTCAAGACGGTTAAACATTAAAAAGGTAGGAATACATAATCTCTCCCATCGGAGATGTTTCGGAGAGAAATTGAATTTAGGTAAGAAGTAAGTAATCTCTTCTAGTTACCTATGATTGTCGGCGTTTGCCGGGGATTTAGACTCTATGAGCTATGCCCTTAGGTAAGCATTCAAATAGCAAGTAATCCCGACTTTCGAATTGCTAAACAACATCGGATGAGGCCTCCTTGAATAAGATAATGGAAGCAAGAACTTCATCCTACTTTTTGTTCTCAAAGGTGGGCGCTTAGGGCGTGAATCTACATCAATTTAGACCGGCCACTGACCTATCGGACGCTTTTCAGACAGAAGTCGTCATTTTTATGTTTAGAGGTCGTTCTGCAAGGTACCGAAGTCATTCGATCGGGGAGAAAGCACACACGATCTATATATAGATGAATAAGACCAGTGGAGTCGGATGGTGCTAGTGTTCTCACTTACGGAAAAAGGGGCTCCCGCATCAGAAAGAAGAGCGGCACCTCAACCAGCCGCAGACGCATTAGCAGTTCGCGTGGAATCAGATTCAACCAAGGTCAAGGAAGACTGAGGTGACCAAATCGAGGACGATGAGCTATTCAATTATTTCGAGGAATTTGACACAGGTGAAGAAAGGACGGGTTTTCATCCCAAAGAATCAGAGCTAAAGGTGAATGAGCCTACGAACGACCTCCGCTTATCCAATTCATTCCCAATTTCGGCAGCAGACTCGAACCGATCGTTTGGAGTGAAGGCCAATATGGGCAAAAGGCTTGAAGTTGTCAACCGCATACCGAGGCTAAGATTTTTCGCGAATTCAAAGCCGGGAACAAGGGAGATAGATTGTTATAAAGGAATTTTTGGATGGATTGACTACCAATGATACAGGTAAAGTAAAGGATTGCTTGACTTTATAAAAGAAAGGGATTCGCGCACTGACTCAAGCAAGGGATTTGCTCCATAGGCCGAAAATCAAGCATTTTTGAGATACTTGTTACAGGAACGAAGTCCTATACTGTCAAGTAGAGTAACGACCAAGAACGCGAAAGAGCTTTATAACAAATTAGAGTAAGGGCACGCTAAGACTTTCCTTTTCTTGCTTTCGATAGAATCCTGAAAGGAAGGAAGAGAGGTTGTTTTTTTCTTTTCCAAAGAGGGGGGCTAGGAATAGAGAAGTTCATCGTTCAGATAGATACGAGATCATATCATGAAATATTGTCAATGCCGAGCATCCAATGTCTTTCGCTTACAGTCCAGCGGAGAACCCAGCGGATAAGGCATATGGCGTGACACACAATGGATCAGTAGTTAGACTATGAACATTTTCAACTTAATCACGGAAAAGGGAAAGCGTCGATATGCAAGAGTTGAGCTCATTGAGTGCCCTTACTTGACTTGAAGAAAGATGCGAATCCCATCTTGATGGGTTCTGTAAAGAACGGTCATGAGATCTTCTTTTTCACATGTGGGTCAGAAAGCCCAGCTTTCATTATAGTTGCAACTGGTACCAAACATTTTCTTTCTGGAAAGTAGTTCTACGAGTGCTTTTTCTACGGACGGAAACCCACCTGGTGAGAGCTTTTGGGCATATGTTCCTATTTCTTTGGAATCGAAACCTGCAAGGGTCGGGTAATAAGGGAAGATAAGGTCCTCGTTCGGATAGATTTGAATACCTATGAATACTGAAATTCGATCTTGCCTGAACCCAGCTCCACGGATGAGCCTAAAAACATGATTTAATGGACATGTCAGGCCGCTTCGCTTTTATTGCTTGAGAATGGAAAAAAGTGACCAGGGAAAGTAGCTTCCTGAAGGCTGTTTTCTTTAGGAAGTTTCCTTGAGAAAGGTGCCAAGAGTGAGCCAAAAAGGGGATCATTCATCGATCCAATTAGTGGTCCACCTCTAGGAACATAACATGTGATTAATTGTAAAAAGATTTTTGCACATCGTGATCGTGAGACCATATACATAAAGGAAGAGGCCGGTACCAACTCATTTAGAAGTCTAATTTTTCCCTTCCATGACATGATCAGTTATTTGATTTCAGTTAGCCTTAGCCGGCATTCAATTCCTTTCCAAGTCAGAGCATTTCGTACGCAGAGCTTGAATATCTGCCCGAGTAGGCAACTCTATCTCAATAGTTCTTTTTCGTAAAACTCAGTCAAAAAGCGTATAAGTTCAAGTTTGTCTGATTCTTTTCTAGGATAATCTTTCAACGACTGAGCAACCCAATTTTTAGACATGGCATTTCCGTTCATTTTGGTCATTTTTGTGTTTATTTTCAACAGTAGAGATCAACCTATGGGTTTTCCCTGATAGATATCAGTTGTCGCTACCCTATTGGAATCCTATTGGACTCCCTACTGCTATGAGAGGTCTCTCGTCCGCCCAGGGAATGTCAGTGACATCAGCAGTAGAACGACACAGGTATATTGACTCTAAAGGGTAACAATTATGGTATAGTCCTTTTTCCCATGCTTAACACATGCAAGTCGGACAAGAGAGGGATCAGAATGACTCGACTGAAAGGAGAGGAGCGATTTGAGCAGCACGTCCTAGCCTGGGAAAGAATCTCGTGTCCTTGTTTTCTTCCTTTATTTGAGGCAGAAAGAGGCAATGTATCGCAACTTCGGTGACTTTTCGGGCAAGCATGAGGAATTTTCCCATATGGTGGTCCGATACAAAACCTCGATCCTTTATTAATGAAGGATGAAACCTCCCTTATGTTATGTCATAACCCGCTGCAGGGAGACTTGCAAGCATCTCTTACTTTTTGGTTCCAGGGCAGGCGGGGGACAAAACACTCAAATAGGAGTTAACCAACAAGAAGTGTGCGCTACCCGTCTGCTGATGGATAAGCTAAAAGTGAGTTCCGGGCTTCAAGCTCAGGCATATCCTGATCGGGCATCTAGGCCCATCGGAGAGCTATTGACAGCTATCATAGTTGGCTGCTTGCATTCCTCGATTGACAGAAATGGAACCACTAGCATCTGGGAATGAGTTGCCTAAACTAAGTGTAAAAAGTGGCATTCTCTCGCTTTGCTCTTCCTCCCTCCCTGATCGAGACTGGGGTTGAATCTTTGCCCATGTTCCACGTTCCGATATCTGGGACATCCGAGAGTCAAGTCTCACCCCATCGGGCATGACGATTGCTGCCTATGACAGTGAAAAAAGGGCTGATAGCGCCTCATTCAGTTGGACATAAAGTTTGGGCCTAAACTCAAGTAGGGAATTTTTTCTCAAAAAAATGGAAAAAAATACGGGGAAAATGAAAGAATGGCACGATTGAACTCTCACTTAGGAAAGGAAATTGACTTTATACCAAAAATACGGGGTTTTCTAAAAAAAATGGATTTGAATTTTCGTCTAGGAAGGAAAATGCACTTTATACCAAAAATACGGGGTTTTCTAAAAAAAATGGATTTGAATTCTCACTTAGGAAAGGAAATTGACTTTATACCAAAAATACGGGGAAAATGAAACTTGTTCTTTCTCTTTTTTCCCATGCTTAACACATGCAAGTCGGACGGGAAGTGGAAGTGCGGTGATGCATGCAGCTGAGGCATCCTAACAGACCGGTAGATTTGAACCTTGAGACTATCCGGTATGAACGATGATGCGGGAAATTGTTTAATATAAAAATGTTCGCACGTAGTGACACCCTATTTCTTGGTATTGGTTCGCATTCTCCTACATCCACAGTTCCTGAAGCTCTAGTTCCAAGGTAGGACAATCTAAAGAAGGAAGGTGCATCTCCGACTTTCCCAGCTGCATGAAACCCTAGATAGACAAAGAGACCATTCGAGGGGACTTCCTTGAGAGTCGATATTCCGTGTTGGGTCAATAGAAATATGCTTTACAAGAATTTTTTGGTAGATTGTGCCATTTCTTCAAAGAAAGGGTTCTCCTTCTCCCAAGCTGTTCCATTCTTGATAGGGTATCCCTAGCTGGTAAAGTATTCGATCTCGAAAGTGGCCAGCGATTTGCACGAAAACGGAGGGCAGGATGAAGACTTCCAACTCAACTGACTCCCGAATTCTATCTCTAGAACGGATAAACAATCTTTTTATATGGGTGCCCGGGCGTTTACATTCAATATTCCACAGATGTAGTCGATTGAAAGCTTCCCGCCCATCAGCAGATCGAGGTAATTTTATATTCATTTCATTTTATAGCAAACCTGCAAGAGAAGGAAGGAACTCTACCAACTAGTATTTAGAAACAAGAAAAAAAAAAAATGTATTGCCTGAAAGAAGGAAAGCGGGGTCAACGAACATCCCGAAAGAGGCGAATGCCGAGGAATGGAAGCAAGAGCATTGGAGATAGCGTGTCAAACCAACTACTTCCTTCTAGTCTCACGTTCCATCTCCTCTCCTTTCAGTCGAGCGGCCTCACTCCTTCTGTACGTGTACGGGAAAGCTCTAGTACGCATTAATGTCGCAAAGAATTTTTTTTTTTCTTTTTTTTTCCAGCTGTAACTATAAGAAATAGGCTAGCCAACCATTCAAAAGTCTTATGGTGAGATAAGAGGACTTTTCCTCTTAGATTCGTAGTAGAATTACTCGACCCATGAGCAGAAAAATGTGGCATTAACCGAACCGCGCCTTCCATACTTACCTTACCACCCGCCGCCCTCTCTGCCCGCTAACTTCGGTACCCGGGGCCTCACATGCTGAAGCAAGAAAGCCCCTGTCTTTTATGACATTTCTAAAGCCAACCTGGAATAACAAAAGCCAAAACGACTTCCTTTCTTTCTAGTTCTCCCCGTCAAGCGAAAAGGCACCCATTTCTGAGATTGGATCCTGCTTGCCAGCTTCAGAATAGAATATCGACTCCTGTGGTCAGCTTATGATTCCGCTTTTATAAAACGAAGTTCCCAAGGCTACGCCCCTTTTGTTTTGCAAGGTAGGTAAAAGATCTTGCTTTTCACCCTCCTTCGAGAGGGCTATAGTTTAATCGTTAGATGAATGTCCCGGTATTGACAATCTTTCATAGGCAGAGCTGTCATCTCTATCTGAACAAACAAATCTCCTTTCCTTGCATTGCCCGGTATAAATCGTATGGTATACTC
>JAOTAX010156578.1:32500-35556 GCA_025629825.1 Erythroxylum guanchezii
AGCAAGCAGTTAGCCTTCCTCTACAAGGAATGGAAGTGTAGATGAATTGACATCCAATATCAGAATTCGGTTTTTCTTTTCAGAAATAACATGATAAGAGCATCCCTTTCACAAAAACCTGCGGACCCCCCCTATCCTGCCACTTCAGCACCTTTTGATCTTTGAGAAGAGCATTACGAGCCCTCTCCTAGAATGTTTTTGTATATTCCGAAAATTCCATGGTAGATCGTGGAGAATGAATCCGGGAATCCAGGACATACTCATCCTGAAGCTTCTGCCCTCCTCTGGGGAGGGGTTTTTATAGATAGAGAGGTGAGTCGAGGATCGAAAAGACACTCGACTGGTTGGAGAGGGCAGCCCCCGCTTGACCGATTTCTGGGAGTCGGAGGATCATCTGATGACCCTAAACAAGAATCAGAAGGAGCAGCTCTCGATGCGAGATCAGCAGCAAAATCAAGAAGAGGAATTGGATGCCCCAGAGCAGCAGTCCCCGGATAAGCCTTAAAAAAAAAAACACACAACGGACCGTACACAAACAAAAGAAACAAGAAAAGGGCCATGATGATGATCCTATGTTCGTTTTCGTCCTGTCCCGATGATGCGCTCCTAGCTCGCGGAGTTACATACCAGAAAAATAAAAATCATCTTTCTATTACTTTGAGAAGAGAATCGTTGCTTTGACCGACGGACTACGTGGGAAATACGAGATTTAGGCAAGCCGCTACATTGAATCCCCTTGCCCTTGAACGATATAAGAACGACTTTGATTCTCTTAGATAGCAGTCGATCGGTTCGCATCTATGGTCAATCAATAGGTCCGCGGATCGATTCTTCTATACGATAAATCTCCCATCTCTTGTTATTTTCCCGATCGTCGAATGCGAGATCGGAAGGCGTAGAAATTTGAATCACGCCGCATCGCAAAAAACTCTTATCTCGGGCAGCGGTTGTTGTAGTCTCGGGTTTCTTGTAGCTTTGGGGATTGGGACATTACTTTCTTCCTGCAATAACGGCAGAACCATTGATCATCTCCATCTTCGGGTTGGTAGTCAGACTTCGGTAATTTCAGCATATCATTGCCTATATCCTATATAAAGAAAAAGGGCTCGTTTGACTTTGAGCTCTTCTTGATGTCAAAGTGCAAATCCTTTCGATGACCTTCTTTCTTCCCTTTGTCTTTGCTACCTTTAGGAGGTCTCCGACTGATATCTGCAACATTAGCATATGCGCGTCGTTCAATCAGGTTAGGCTCTTCCGCTTTTCCAGTAGCACGTTGAGAGAGTTCATCGAAAGTAGTAGGGCCTCCAGCAATAATCAAGCCCGAGCGCAATTCAATGCGGATTACCGAAATACACATTTCAACCAATTTGGGATAGATTCTGCTAACTTCTTTCGTGGGAGAAAGGCTTGCTAATAAACGGAATCGTTCCATAGCTCAACCGACTCCTCGGGTTTTGACTACGCCGTCAATCTTCCTTCCGTTCCTCAAAGAACGAAATCAGGAGCATAATAACTCAAACAACGTGTCTCAGGACCTAATAGATCCCGCTTTCAGTCTGGAGAACTAGCGGAAAGCGTTCCTTCGGAGCGAGCTAGGGAACTGCTTGATAAGCAGCTTTTTATGTTATGTTGAGCGATCTCAACGCATTGTGTCTTAAATTGTGCTAAATGCTCGAAATGAGCGATATGTTCTTTTGGATCACCAGTCCCGTCCAATGTATCAAACTTCGGAGGGACGTAGTCTCGCAGGAATGCTTTCTTGGCCACGCTGTCATCATATGGCCTCTTCTAGCTCCTATGATCTTCATTTTTAGACTGTGCCGTGGTGGCGATGATCTCCTTAACTGCATCTTTCTACTTTTGATCTGCAACGTCCATCACGGATGAAGAAGAGGTCGGCTATCAAAATCGGTTCTTTATTTGACTTTGTTGAGGTTTCTATAGTCAATGCACAGGCTACGACTTCCGTCGTGCTTTGGAACCGGTGCCCCAACGCTTTGATGGCCTGATGTAGCCTGCGTCAATAAGATCCTTGAGCTGCCTTCTTAGTTCCGATAGTTCGGAATCATTCTATATGGCGAAAATGCTGGCAGGCTACCGGCTCCAGCTCGATCCGGTGGTCTACCGCGCGTCTAGGTGGAAGTGCCTTTGGCAACTGCTCCGGCATGATGTCTGCAAACTCGTTGAACACTTGCTCAACCGATCCGTTGGGCAGTGGATTGCCTGCTCCTCGAGTGAGACTAGTTCCGTAAAAGAAGGAAGGAGGAAGGGCCTCGCTTCAGCTGCAAGGCTGATATGGTTTCTGTCCTTTCTGTGGTGCTAATCATTGGCACCATGCACGGGACCTTACCTTCTCGTCTATGATGCATAACGCATTTCGGGCAGTGGACCGAGCTGTGATCAAGAGCAGAAAGCCCAATCTTACTTTGGATTCCTTTGAAGTAATCTAGGAGAACGGCCATGAAGCAGGTCCTTCCAGACCTCTTTTCTACTTGCAAAGACTGCCTTCGCCATTCCGGCAATGGGCCGTGCCTCCGAGTTCACTTTATTTGGCTCGGGTCTCGTTCGAGCCTTAAACCCAATGTTCTGACAGTATTCAAATGACTACCTATATTCCCTCAGCAAGTAAAGCGAAGTGATTCAGGAACGGACGGGGAGACGGTAGTGAAGTAGTTCGGGGCAGAACTACTAGATAAAGGCTTTCCAATGATTCTCTGATTTTGCTCCTCACCTGCTGACCAAATGCAGTGAGTTCACTCACGTAGCCCGTATGGATTCCGTCTCTCTCCTCCCTCAACCAGCAGGCAGGGACTGGAGACTGGAGGAACCCCTGCTAACGGAAGAAGAGGCAATACCGACGACCACCCTGCCCCTACCCTGACAGACCCGAAGCGGAGCATGGGATCTGGATCTTGAAGAGCGGATTCCCCGGGCACGGGCAACAAAAGGCGGGTCCTGGTCCTATCTAACTGAATTCCAGGGATTTGACGGCGGACTTAAAAAGCCACCTACAGACGCTTTACGCCCAATCATTCCGGATAACGCTTGCATCCTCT
>JAOTAX010156586.1:0-14702 GCA_025629825.1 Erythroxylum guanchezii
GCATGAGCAAAAAAAATGCATTTCCTTAAATCTCCCTTTGAGCTCCCATGTACTGAAATCTCGAGTGGGTCTTAACCTTTAATATGGGGACGGGATGTTACAATTAAATTCAAATGTCTAATTGTGAATAATAATATGATTGAGACATTTAACTAATAGATTCTATTGGCTAAGGAAAGGCCAATTATCAACATGCTAGAAGCCATTGGGACTATGATAATGAAAAGAAATTTAAGATTGAAGAAGCAAGCAAAGAAATAAATAGACAACATTGTGTGAAAGGTGATAAAGAAGTTAGATAAGAATAAGCTAAATCCAATGAAATAGAAAGTCATTTGGAATGTGAATATGGCATATGAAGTTATTAATATGGAAGATACATATATAATTTACGTAGGTAGGGATAAGACATATAGTTGTAGGGTATAAGAACTCTATAGAACCCATATACCTATGCTACCAATGTCATTTTACATTAAAAACAATAACTTGAGTTATATATAGATGATTATTACAAGAAAGATAGGTTTTAGAGGTATATTAGAATCTATTATAGCTAATTAGGAGTTCAAAGTTCTAGATACAAACAATGAAAAAGAAATACATCCACCAGAAGAAAGAATATTGACTAATAGACAAAGAAGAATATGAGGAATGATAAATATAAAAAAGAAAGTAATCATCAAAAGCTTTCACAAAATCTCCAACTCCACGTATATAATAAATATGGAATAACTAGACACAAGAAGAGAGTTGCAAATCTACTAATAACCTAAATTTGAGGTTAGAAATTATTAAATGCATGTTAAATCTTTTATGTCTATCCAATAATTTCTTACACTATATTAACACTAATTATAATTATGTAAACTAATGAAACTAGCGACAAACAGGGTACAGTCACCATCCAATTTCCTTCACAAGCATCTATTTGAGCCAATTAACAATATCAACATTCAACCTCGCACATTAATACTTATAATGAATTGGAGCTTTAGTTCAGTTGATCCTAATACTTATTATCGTTCATTTCAACTAAGAGGGTTTAGGTAAATGGTTGCCAAGCCTAACATCTAACAATTGGAGGAAAATGTTACTCTATATAGAGCTTTTGAAAAATCAGCCATCATAACATGTTGATTATAGATATTGGTTCTCAATAAAGTGAAAATGAATCTTGCAGATTTTCAATCTTATTTTAGAAGGTGAATTATTAATAACAAAATGCAAATATAGCTTAAGAAGGGGTTATTTTAGCAGTCATTGTTTTAAAGGATGAATTATGTCTTAGGTGCCAAATCGTTCACAGGCATATGGCATTTTATATAAGCAGCGTGGCAATAATTATATTGATATTTATACTATTACAATTACTTTGCTTTGGACATATATCTTGGAATGGATAATGATAATATTACAATTGTATTGAATCAGTTTCTTGGTGGATTTATTATATTTGCAATTACATTCTGAACTTCCACAAGATCATCAGATTATTATCATATATTTGTTATAAGCATATATATGTGGGATAATATGTTATCGGCATACATATATAAAAATGTATAAAGCTTATATTTTAAAGTAAAATTTATTCCTAGATTGATCTTACTTAAATATTCATCATAAATACAAGATAATTATTGTTATCACCATAATAAACAATAAGAAATATATAACTAACATCATATTTTATTTTATTATAAATTTAATCTCATGCTTCAATAACTTCAACTTATGCTCTATTTCATTTTTCCCTCCTTTGTTCCTTCAGCTTTAGCTTGTAACAGCTTCATGGTATTTTTTATTTCATCATCTATGGCATGCTTAGAGGAGTTATTATTAATTAACAACTCATGTTTTAAACTGAAAATTTCCTTCCTCTATCTTTGAATTATGTAAATTGCCTTATCATTGAATAAATCATCATGCCAAGAAAAAGATTACAACACTTAGCCTTGAAAGAAAGTATTAAACAATATTTAATAAAGTATAATATGAGAACATTGTACCATTTATTTGTATAAAACAATTCAGCTTATCGGGTACTTAAGACAATCATAAAATCTCCTTCTTTGATTTTTTTTCACTCTAAGATGTCTTTATAAAGTATTCAATCCACAGTAAAACAATACTTGGGTTGAAAAGGATATCAAAAGGTCTAGTTAATGCCTCCCTTTCTCACTCCTACTTTAGGTTATATGGAAAAAAATAATTTGGGCTTGATTTTCCACTTATTGGGGCAAATAGTTATTCAATTGAGGTTGATCTAGAATGTCGATTAGATGATGGATATGAACAAAAAGTTTGCTACATGGAAGCACTACTTCTAATGAGCAAGTGTCATCAACTTATCAAGGCTATACGCTACATGGACATATGCTCTTGTAAAAGTGCAATCAAGCCTCAAATCCTTCCCCCTAAAGTAGGACAATCTCGTAAAGAATATTTTAGTATTGTTAATGATAAATCTTTTAAGATTGAGCTCATAACTAAAGGGAAATTTTGATTATTCCTAAACTACAACTTATGGACAAAGGTTCTTGGTAGTATCCTCCCAAGGACAGATGTATTAACTGGGATGGACATCTACTACCAAGCAAGGAAATTACAAACCCTACCTCAAGGCATCAAATTCTTCATCCATTTACTATTTAAAAGGAATGAGGATATTAATCCCACCAAGGCCACCAATCTAGGTATAAATCAATAATATTTGGCTCTAGCAAGATAAAAATGTGCCATCCCACTAAGATAAGAGTTGATTGAACCTACTAAGTCTAACTAGGCTTGTCAAGCATTTTATTTAGAAAAAAGAGCAAAATGTACTAGGAGAAAGAAGAGGTTGGTGATTGACTATGAACCATTGAATATTTTCCTCAAAGATGATAAGTTCCCCTACTTAGGATTGATATATAGATAATATTCTTGAAAGAGACTAATGTGTTATCAAATTATGATCTCAAGGCTAAATTTGGGAAGATAGGTATAGAGCCAGCAGATCAACATAAAATTGCAATTTACATCCTAAATACCTAATACCAATCGACAATTGTGCCCTTCGGACTTAAGGTAGCCCCTTCATTATTCTAGGAGGCAATGACAAAGATCTATGAGCCTATACTAGATAATGCATTGGTCTATGTTGATGATATCTTGCTATTTTAAAAAAATATGGATGAATCTAAAGCCTTGTTGGAAAATTTTAGGGATATCACAAAAAAAGGTATAATTCTCACAGCGCAAAAAATTCATAATGATACTACCCAAGTAGAAATCTTGGGTATGAAATTCCATGATGGACATTATCAACCAAGCCCATACATTACTAGTGAATAGTCCAAATTCCCTAATAAGAAGCTCACATCAAAACAAATTTAACAATTCTTAGGTATTATCAATTATATATGAGATTTTATCCCTCATGTTGCTTACTACACCAACTAGCTACCCAAGCTCTTAAAAAGGATCCTCCACTATAGGGGAAAAAATAGACACAAATAGTAATGCCTAAAGAAAATTGCTCAACATTTGCCACCACTTAAGATTCTTGATAAAACAGAACAAATCTTACAGATTAATACCAGTGAAAAATATTGGGGTGCAATTTTAATAAAAGAATTACATGGTAAAAGCTTGTATTAGGGCCATGCTAGTGGGCAATTTAAGGACTAAAAAAACACTACCATTAATCTATTTCTTGTAATAGAATGAGGGATAGAAAAATTTAGCTTTTACTTTAACCTTTATCATTTAATTGTAGAAATTGACAACATAACTTTTCTAAAGGTGTTAGACCCCAAGAAAAAGACCTTAGAAAATAGTTAGTTACTTAGGTGGAAAACCTGATTTTCTTGCCACAAATTCTCAGTTTGACACATATAGGGGCACCAAAGCTGGCTAACTCTCTCAACCCCAAAAGAATATCCTACTTCTCACTCCTATTAGGACTATCCCTTTAATCCTCCTAATGATTGATCTTCTCATAATAGTAAGAATCAAAATAACATTTCCCCTTATGCAAAAGAACCTACTACCATTGAAAAATCAATGACCTGACTAAAAGAATCCTTTTCTATTGGGTTCACCTATTCTTAGAAAAAATAAAATTACCCTTGTGTCATTTATACTTTGATATACAAACCCCTTAACTTTTTTTTCATTAGTGGGGCTTTTCTATATGAAGCAATATGGTACCTCTTGGCACTTTCTGCTCTTTTTGTATGTGATATTGTAGCTCCTCTCTTTTTTGGCAAATTCCAATGCACAAGGCTTCCTGTTTTGTGAGGGTCAGGGGATGGTCATCAATTGTACACAACCTTCCTTTTGCATTTTACAAAAAGGTTGTTTCCGTGACTCGAGCTCTTAACCTTTTGGTCACAAAGGAGTAACCATATCAGTTACAAGTGTATAACTATCTCTTCAACGATATAATAATGAATCTTCTGCCCTGTGGACTTTTTTTTAAATGGTATTCACTATTAATGTGCTGGAGAAAGGAGTTATCCTAAATCATTGATCACTATAAATTATGAGACATCCTACTAGCCATACAAAATACACAATACTTCTTCGTGCTTTATAGTCCTTATAGCCTGGCAAAAGATGGCCTCAACTACAAATCTATCTAAGCACACCTTTAGCATGCTTCTCTTGAATGGCCTAAGCATAAGGACATAGTTCATTATAAGAAAAATAAGTTTTAGCAATGAAAATTCCGAGGGAAACAAATTTGGAAACCAAAATTACCAATGGAAAAAGTCGACGGAGAAACGACTATAGGTAAATAAATTTTGAGACAGAATATTGTACATCTGCTAGTAAATTTAGCAACAAAATATTGTAATTCTATCGGTATATTTAGGGACGGATTTACAATTTTTCATCACGAAAGTTACCGATGGAAATACAAATTCCATCGCAAAATTTACTGACAGAATTGCAATATTTCGTCGGTGAATTTAGCAATGGTAAATTATAAATATCTCGCTAAATATACCGACAAAATTACAAAATTTTGTCGCTAAATTGACCGACGGATATATAATATCTGTCACAAAATTTTACCTACAGAAAACAGTATTTGTCGCTTAATTTTTCCTAACAAAATATATCATTCCATTAGTAAGTTACTTAAGGAATTACAATATTTTGTCGCTAATTTACCGATGAAATAATGTCATTCTGAATTTAACTATGATAATTTTCAACCACCATTTCTCACTTCCTACTTAAGTTTTTTGTTGATAATCTTTTGATTTTTTTATTTAATTTATGTAAATAATATAACATTGATTGATAAAATAAAGTAAAAATTATTCTAATTGGTAATATAATAAAAAGAATTATAATGTACACTAATAAGTATCTTGAAAATACTGTAAATTAAGAATTCATACAAAAACTTAAGTGTAGCAAAACATCAAATACATTCACTTATCCATCTAAGCTATGCAATTGGTGAAGGAAGATGCTCTGACTGCTGTGATAAGGTCCTGTCCCTTCCCTTCAACTCATCCACCTTATTACAAAGCTAGGCTATGCACTCCATCAACCTCTCTACTGTGCTCTCAAGATGAACAACTCTCTTATTTGATGGGACTGCTTACTAAATCTAGCTATAATAGATGTGGAGGATTGCGAATAGCATGTGTTTGTAAATGAACGTAAGCCGAAAATCCTTCCACAGCGGTCCCTACCACCTACTACATTAAGATGTGTCTGACTATCGTTAATAGTTTTAGAGTTCTGAGATTGTCGTTTAATACTTACTTGTATTTGGGCTTATCATTATAATTGTTTATGTTAATAGTGATAATTTTTAAGAATTAATATTAACGTATAGATTTTACATACATGGAGTTATTTACATCGGGTGTTAACAAATGTCACTCCATCACAGTTTTCAGTGTAGGTGTGCAAAAAGAGTTGGTGTAGTGTAGGCTTCATACCTACAGACTTTTCCTAGATTAGAATAAATTGTTATAGGTGACCAACAATTTACAAAAATTTGACAAAGTTTTCTCTATTTTTATTATATTTATCCCCTGTTAAATAAAAACATTTACTCAACAACACAACCATTAATAGCACTAACATTATAACATTATTATTCTCCATAATACACATATATTTTCATTCTAAATTTCATACATCAAATTACATTGAAATCAAATTTCATATATCAAAGTACAAAAATTAGAATATAAGTATAAAGTTTTGATATTTAAAAGTTTCTCTGCATGCTCCTTGTGGGTTAAAGATTCCCCAATATGTACTGATAGACTCCCTCCCTCCAGTCCTCCACGTCTATTTAGAAAATTACACTCTAAAATGGACATTGTCTCATGTAATGTCCAATACTGCTGCCAACGACTTCACATTTCCTCAAATATGTAAGGAGGTTGTACACCATTTTTGTGTATTGAACTAAGAAAGTCTCTATAAATTGTACAAGCTCGCCTATCCCGTACATTATAAATTATAACATCAAATTTTGAATCCTAAAAAAAATCTTTTTGAAAGAAAAGAAAAACATACTATAAGTTCTTATGAACTGCTATATTTATCTAATCAATGTATAAAATTAGATAAAATAAAAAAGATTAAAGAATATATTTTTTATACCTCAAACTCCTGATAATAAAAATCCTTTGTCATGTAAGAGATATTCTTCTATATATAACCCTCAAGATCTATCTTCTCCTTGAACTTGGATGAGATATTTCTGTAACACGTTCCAGACAGAACCAACCTAAAATATAAGCTATTTTAGATCATTTTCAAATTAAAACCTATACCTTTAATATAAACCTATGGTGTTCTCATGTGTTACAAAATTTTTAGAATTTCACTCACAAATTGTTGACAATTATAGTGTAAGTTCTTTCACCAACTCCCTTAGCTCAAGGCTAGAGGTCATCTCCTTCAGCCGCAATGTTTACCTCCGATATCTTTGTCGATGTAGGGATGGTCGATGGTGTAGCAGCACTACTACATGATATAGCAACAGGTATAGAAGGTGACTATATAGGGACTCTATGTCGGGAAGGTGATACCTCATCTGGATGTGCAGTAGCTGGACTAATAGCCCCTGATTCTATAGCATCTGCAGAATGTGATCCTTCACCTGAACCTACACTAATTCGTCATATTGGTGGTAACCTAACCCTTAGGCACCGCATCATTTCCTATTTTCTCTTTTGTGGCATATTTTTAACCTAAAATTCACATTTTATTAAATATTCCAGTAATAAAAAAATATAAATTAAATATATAACAATATATTTTTGATGCAATGATATATTTATTTATATAATATTCTATTGCAAACATAAATTAATCACTATCATCACTTAATTGTAAATCAAAATCATTATCATCTTCTTTTTCTAAAAAATTAAAATCAAACTCAGGCTCCTCTTCAGATCTCTAGCCCTCCTCATCCTGTGTAGATGAAATTTCAACATATTCATTATTTGGATAGTTCAAAGGTTCATTCTCGTCATATGTTACATATGCATTTATTTCATAATCATCTTCCTGAAACACTTCACTTTCAATTCTCTTATTTTCTTCTTTTTCATGTAATACAAAAACGCCTCTAGGTTTTACTTTACAAATGGCCAACCAATCTAACTTGTCTCATCATAAGCTGGGAAAAGAGATATTATACACCTGGATTGCTTGCATCACCAACATGAAAGATCCAAATTGTCTAAATATTCTTCATTGGTTGATTTCAACTAAATTGTATCAGCTGTGCGCTTTTGTTCCAACATTAGGAGTTGGATCGAACCATTCACACTTAAATATCACACTCCGTTTTATTAGCAATGCAGGGTACTCATTTCAAGTATCTTAATAATTTTACCATAGTAATCCATCAATTATGCTTGTATGCAAATGCCACTATTTACTGTTGCCATACTATGACCATGATATTCTGTATGAAATTTGTATCCATTAACAAAATACACCGGATATGATTTAACATTTCACAAAGGTCCTTTTGTAAGATCACATATGAACTTTTTCTCTATTGGATTTTTGTAACACCCCACTACCATAGATTACATACCAGAACATCCTGTGGACATTCTGGTACATAACCTATAATAATGGCATGTTAGAGCAAACACATATCCAACTTAATCATGGCATCATCTATTAGATATAAAAGTCACCAAAAGTTTAAACCAAACTGCATTCCTCATTTCATTTCATAAAAACCAAACTTACATTGTAGCTTTACAAACCATCCGAATATATACAGTATTAATACTAAGTACATTATATGAGGAATTTTACAAAAGCTTCTATCCAATCCTCCAGTCTCAGCTGACCGACCTTTGAGCCATTTCCTCACAAAAATACAAGAATTAATCTTCTTGAAGTGTCTCCCTTTCACTAGTGTCCTCTCTCGGACCTAAAAAATCAATGTTGCAATTTTGATGAGTTTTGCGAACTCAGTGATGTAACCATCCTTGATAGTTCACCCAATTCATACCACATAACAAATCATATAAGTAAATAATTTCACATCTTTTCATTTAGAAAATTGCACCCATATATTTTACTTCACATACCCATTTTCATACAAATACATGTCCACATTATAATTCAATCAGTCAAACACACTCAATAAGTATAAATGCAATGTTCGTGTGACCTACTTTCAATTATTACGTTGTTGTGACTGAGTGCCTAAACTGTCCAATATCCATTGTGGATATCGGGCTCATTGATACTGTCCTTTAACCTTTGCAGATACAGGGCTCATTGTTCATATCAAGCCTTTGGCTCTATACCACATTCTGGAACATGGGTAATGGGATGTTACAACTTTCATAGGCTTACATAAAAAAAATTATCATATTAAATAGTTTAATGTCATTTAAACACTTTGATATGATAATTTAACCATTTCAATTATTGTAAATGAAAATTTACATATTTCTTAAACCATCAAGGAAAGTTTCTTTCAACTTCTTTATTGATATCACCTTGTATTTTTTCAGGCATTAGCTCACATAACCATTCCTCGTATAATTTAAAAGCATTATTATATATTTTAGTTGTGAACAACACTAACTTTGAAAACTCAAATAATTAATTTCAAAATTAACTTAAACTTACTGCACGAAAGGTTGAACCCCTTGATAATTCAATAAAATGTAACCATGGGTACCCTCTATTTCTTTTTCTGTTAACATTCTTCTTATTGACCATCCATATCTTCATCTAGGATATTTGAAAATGGATACGTTACCATCAACATCACTCGTTTCTCCCCCCATCGTCATTACGAGGAACTTTTCTTTCTCTTGTGTGCACACGTGGTAAAAATAATGTGAACAAAATTTACTTGCTTCCTCCACTAAATAAGCATTACATATCGAACCTTCAACTCTAGCCTTGTTTTTGACATTTTTCTTCAAGTGATGCAAATACCTACATTGCAAATAGGATTATTACAATTCTGTAATTGAAACATGCTATAAGTTTTATTTAAATATTAACTATAATTACCTCTCAAATGGTTACATCCATCGATATTGAACTAGACCAATAAGTTTAGCCTCATGTGCTAAATGTACAGGTAGATGCTCCATACAGTCAAAGAGGCTTAAAGGGAAAATCTCCTCTAATTTGCACAAGATAACTAGAATTTCTCTATATAGTTTTTCCATTTTAGTCAACTTTATTTCAGATGATGTTAAGCTTTTGAAAAACAAACTTAATTCTGTTATAGCTTCCCAAACCTTATTTAATAGTAACTCTCAAAATGCAATTGGAATTAGCCTTTTCATAAACATATGACAATCATAACTTTTTATCCCAAATAATTTGTACTTCCCCATATCCACACACCTTACCAAGTTCGAAACATAACCATCGGGAAATTTTAGACTTTTTAACCATTCACACAAAATTTCCTTTTGTTTTTTGTACAAAGTGTAACCATATTTATTGATACGAAGATATTTATCTAACTCATTCCTTTTACAAAAAAGTTTTAAATCAGTTCGTGATTTTATGTTGTCCTTTGTCCTCCCTTCAATGTTCATTATGGTGTTGAAGAAATTGTCAAAAATATTTTTTTCAATATGCATCACTTCTAGATTATGACATATCAAATTAGTTTTCTAGTATAGCAAATCCCAAAAGATAGTTTTCTCTAACCATACATAGTTTTCTCCAACCAAAGTTTTTACTAATGCTTTTATTAATTTCTTCAGCTTCAAGTTTTGTAACTTTTAGCTGTCCTAATTAATCAATCTCCTGCAATATTTCTTCACTAACTTTGTGAGGGGGAGGAGGTGTTTGTACCATACTATTCCTAATGAATTTTTGTTTAGTGAGTCTAAATAGATGATCTGAGGAAGAAATTTCTCGTGGTTGTCAAACTGAGATGTTTTGGCCCTGTTAGGCAGATAAAATGGATCATAATCATTGCCACAATAAGGACAAGCCAATATCCCTCTTGTACTCCATCCAGATAACATATCATACGCAAGGAAATCTAATAGTCCACATCAAAGATGCTCTCAACAAAAAATTTTGTTTAAGAGAGACATCATATGTCTCCACACCAAATTCCCAAAGATGATGCAATTCAGATACCAATGGTCGTAAGAATACATCAGTTTTATGCTTTAGATTTGTAGGCCCTAGCACAATCACCATTAGGAACATATATGCCTCATTCATATACATCTATGGAGGCAAATTATGAGGAGTAATTATGATTGGCCATGATGAATATTATTGGTCGGATTGACCAAAAGGTAGGAATCCATCTGTCGACAATCCCAACCTAACATTTCAGATTTTAGTTGAAAACTTAAAATAGGTGTTATTGAAATGTTTCCACGCGAGTGCATCCAATGAATGGCTCATTATTCCATCTTCTTATTCATGTTCATTATGTCATCTCATATGAGATATCAAAGGCATATAGTCTTTGAAGTCTTAAATTAACAGGAAAAAATACATCCACTTCCAGGGTACTAATTTATGTTTCATATAACACATTCTAGGTTTGAACCTAGATTGACCACAAAATTTGCACTCTTGTAATTGTACTTCATCTCCCCAAAACAATATAATCCTAAATTGCAACAATCAATTTTTTCAACTGGCAAACCAAGACCCCTAATAAGTTTCTTCATATTGTAGAAATTATCAACCATTGTATGATCAGGAGGAAATGATTCATTATACCAAGCAAGAATTTTATCCAAACTTCAATTAGAAATATATCCTTAAGACTTTATCTTCAATATGCGAGCAATTGAAGATAATTGAGTTATGGTCTCACAATTTGGCCATAATTCTTAGTCAACTGATTTTAGTAAGTAAAAAAACTTTTTTGCATATAGGTTTGGTTCTTCTTCAAGATTTTCTATATTTTCCTGAAAGGTATAACCGGCTGCATTATAAACCATTTGGGTTAAGGATTTTCAATTACACCTACATTCTTTGTTATAAATCCAATGCCCCCTTCAAACCTATCCATATTTATTAACGAGTTTACTTTATTACCCCTTGAGGTGCTACAAATTAATGGCTACCCATGTCGTGTTCACTTAAAATAATTTCGAACAAACTCTTTTCTTAACAAATGGAGATTCACTTCATCAATAGGAAGAAAATGAATATGTTTGCATTTTTTACATGGACATCTGATCTTTAGACCATCTCTATATGTAGGTTGAGAACATGCATAGTCAATAAAAGCTTCAACTCCCTCAACAAACTCAAGATTAACGAAACCATCGGGTGTTAATCGTCTATACATCCAAGATCTATCAACATTACTCATTTTAACAAAACTGTTATTTAAAAATTCATTTCATAGCTAGATATAATAATCATTATGGTAATATCCATATTAATCTTACAGGACATTTAATCTTT
The DNA here is from genome assembly GCA_025629825.1 of Erythroxylum guanchezii. NCBI lineage: Eukaryota > Viridiplantae > Streptophyta > Magnoliopsida > Malpighiales > Erythroxylaceae > Erythroxylum > Erythroxylum guanchezii. Next base: position 11,923 of record JAOTAX010156586.1, read on the forward strand.
ACTTTATTCATCATTAAATCCTTCATTTCTCCTAAGTTTTTATAGGTTTTTGACCATTTCCCCTCTAAATTGAAACCAACTTATCCCATCGTATGGTTTCACAATTAGAAAACTCAATCATAAACATTTCCACCTTAGTGATTGGACAATCACCACATTTTAAGTCATAAGAACCTTACAACTTCATAAAAGAATTTTTTAAGAAAGATAAGGCTTTGATCTTTATTATCATTAATAAATCTTAATACCTTATAAGCAACCTACAAATAAACTGTACTTGGCTTATTGATATATTGACTTAATTGATGGACAACATATGTGAGTATCAGTAAAACAAAAGCAATTTGCCAACCAATATCCTGTAAGAAATGACATTAAAAATATAAAAAAAACAACTATATATTATCTTTCTAACTTTATATTAAAATAAAAAGAGTGGAAATTAGTTTACAATAAATAAAATTAGTTTCCTCAAAAAGATTAAAAAAACCTTTTTTATTTACATATATTAATTCCAACACTAGATCAAGCAATCACATTGAAGTTCAAGTCTTTATATTTGAATTAATGAGCAATCACATTGAAGTTCAAGTCTTTATATTTGAATTAATCACCTACAAATTCATTTCCAAAGTTTGATTTTAAACAAGCACTATGGTACGTGGCATTATTAGACCACATGAATCGAGAAAGCAAGTTTTCGCTGTACCTCCTAGGCTCTTGGAATTTTTCACTAGTAAGCCTCATGGGAGCTACATCAAGGGTTTCTAGCCTATATACCATCCTAGGGGTTTATTATGCAAAGAATCGTCACGTCAATTACTTGAATTTCTTATGTTAATATTAAGTTTTAATTAACCACATTGAAGTTCAAGTCTTTATGTTTCAATTTAAACAATTCCCAAACATAAATACTTAGATTATTAAACCCAACCTAAAAACTCATCAATCATAGTTAAAGGTAAAATTGCAAAGAATAACACAAAATTGATCACATTGTAGACATTACTTAGTTGAACGACTTACTTTGATAGATGAACAATCGCAAACTACAAAGAAGACAGATGAGGTTGGACAATTATCGATGGTCTTCAACACAAAACACAACCTGCAAGAAAGACAATAAACAATTAGCTAGTTTTTGATAAGTTTTGAATTGAGAATAGGTATAGATATGCATGAGTTTTAAGTTGTGTATTACATATTTTGTTTTCCTTCTATTAATGTTTTCATATCTGATATGTGCTTAATTGTTGATATTTTTAATTATTTTTACTTAGCGATTATTGACATAAAAATGCTTAAGATACTCACTTTAATTCATATATTGTTTTAGGTACAATTCGGAAGTAAAGAAATTAAAGTGAGTCGAAAACACGAAATTTGGATCATTTTCTGAAGATTAATATCTACTTGCTTTCATGGAAGAAGAAGAAAAAAATAAAAACAAGAGAAATGAAAAATACATTAGCATGAGCACCAAAGACACAAGCAGTGAGATTTAATTGAGTGACATTTGTAATTGTCAAATGAGCTACAAAAGAGCAGGGATTTTAAGAGTGGGAATTAAATGACCAAGGAGGGCAGCGCTAGGAGGAGAGTCACGCACAGCCGAATGCAAGCACCAGGTTTTGAATGTAGGCTTTTAAAATAGTCACGTCATATTGCTACAGGTGGCGTTGGTGCAAGCAGGGGACAAAACAAAAGGAGTTGCAATTTAATTGTAATATCACGCAAGGGAACAAGCAACATAAGGTGACACATGTAACAAATTTACGTAGCTACAGAAGGCAATAGGCACGCACAAGGAGGACAACTGGATGACGCAAATTAATTAAATAAAAAGATGGGAGAGCAGAATTAATCAGTTAAAGGCAGCGTCCCACAGCTGAAGAAACGACGCACAACAAGTAAATAGGAACAGCTAGCAAAAGGTTGAACAGTGGGAGGCGTCGAAATATCAACTGTGGCAAAGACGTGGACCAATCAAATGGAGGCACAAATAATCACGCTAGGCAACAACTTATGAGCTACAGATTAGAGGAATAAAAAGACAGAAGCACAGAAAAGCAAAGGGGGAAGTGTGGGCAGCGCAAGAACGAAAAGAACAGAGAAGCTTACTAGAGGGCAACACTGGAGGCGCAACAAGCCACAGAGGAGCAGCCAAGGCTTTTAAGTTGATGTGTGACCTTTATTGGTCACATCATCAACACGAGCATCAACATTAGACTCACGATAGAAATAAATCGAGGAGGAGCAAAGTAGACAGTGGCGGCTTGGACGTGGGTTGCGTCTTCGGTGAACAGTAAGAGAATTTTGCTTAGGGATAAAGAATGGGGCTGAAACATTTTTATCAAAAAATAACTATGAAGAGCTGAATGTTCCGACGCCGGTTCGGAGGTAAAATCGACGCCGATGACCCGGGTTAAGTATTATTTTAATTATTTTGTTGTTTCTTTCTCTCATTAGAAATTGATTGTGTTATCATATTTTAATTAATTGGGTTTTGTATGAATAATCGAATTTTCGTAATTATTCGGTTATTTGTGTATGAACCTATTGGGTTTTGTGAATTGATGATTTTAATGCGTTTATTGAATTATTAATTTCGAACCCATTGCTAGAATTTCGATATAATCCGTAATTGTTATGTTGAAATTCATATGTAACGACTAATGATTCGTAATCATTAGGGATAACATAACCTAGGTTAAATGACGCATCGTATGTAGTTATTGCCTTGATTAATCGGTTTTCCTAATTCGTAATGCTACTGCCTA